>JAOTOM010004241.1:0-247570 GCA_034440615.1 Ashinkailepas kermadecensis
GGCTACACATCTCCCCTGTTTGTAAAACTCCACGCTGTTGGGAGATTGGCAAGTTTCATACCTGTCTGCTCATGTGCATTGCACTATCTATTATCAAAATTATATCGCGGTACTTTGTGATTGTTTGCAACACTGCGACATGTTACGCTCAAACTGACTGGTTTTTCCGCAGTAATCACGATAAACAGGCACGGCTAGAAAACCCATGCTAGAGATATGGCATCGTTGCTTCCTGTCGGTTGATATACATTTCAACATCCTTCGTGCAAATTTTGTCCCGGAATTAATGTTCGTTAGCAATGTCCACATTAACATGGTGTTTGTCGCATCATATTTACTTCCTACTATTATACTCTTCGTCGCTTACCCCATGACAATCGTCCTAGGTTATCAAGATATAATGTAGAGGCTTCTGTGATGGCCCCACTCCCCCAACCGTCAGTGAATGGAAGGTGTAAATGCCAACAATTACGAAATCACATTGTGGCACCAGTTCAGTTCGTTGTAAACAATGCGCATCGACCTTTTCGAAAGACCGAGCGCGTAATAGAATCTGGCCAGGAGCACACACGATTCGGAATATTCCTTGAGCGCCGAGTATTCCGGTCTTGTACGCTTCCGGAGAACGGTTGCGTTTCGTGGTAATAGCTGGGCTGCATAGCAAGCAACGCCAGCTTCGACGAAGTGAGCCCGGCTTTTCCGATGTGGATACCATCTGGAAGCTGAAGCCATCCATAGGTGCGCCTGCACCGCCTCTTGGAAACACTGCGCGTCTCCGGCCGGCACTGGCCGCCGGGGGATCCTGCCGGCGGATTTTCCGTGCGGCTGGTGGAAAACCCCACTCTGTTGACATTCTCTTCGACCTAGGCATTTCTCTGAGATATCAAAATAGAAAAAGTGACCGAATCCCGCAATTTGGGTGTAATACTGAACTCAAAATTACCAATTGGAGGTCATGTCAATCACATCACACGGAAAGCAAACAGAGCTATGGATATACTTATAGATCCTTTCAGGCTGTCCAGAAACATTAAAATTAAAGCACAGTGCTGTAATGGCTGAGTACTTGGCCAATGTACGCTCATCTTTAGAATACGCCAGTGTTGCTTTGACGGGCTCCGCTGTCACCCACATGGTGCGGGTCGATCAGAAGTGTAGCACAAATTCCGAAGACGAAGCTGAAGACCTGTTGTTGTTGCAAGCCGAAGACCTGTTCTAACATCATGATACCCACGAAGTCAAGGTCACCGATCAGGTTAAGGTCAAGCTTGAGGATATACTCAATGAACCGTTGAAGTTGATGATCTTCGAAACCAATCATGTTCAGCAGAAGGTAATTGGTGACATGAACGCCACACAAGTTGCCTGTACCATTAAAGATATGTCCCCAAGGCATTCATGTTGTTACTTATCGACCGGGAAGCAGATATTTGACAAAGAAATACACAAGTTGTAAAGGGGAAGCATTTGCAATGCCTTTTACTGCCCACTGGTGCAGATTGCTTTTGTACCCTTAATGCATCGAGAGAGAGAGAGAGAGAGAGAGAGAGAGAGAGAGAGAGAGATATATATATATATATATATATATATATATATATATATATATATATATATATATATATATGTATATTGTTATATATATGTATAAATATATATATATATATATGTATATATGTATATATATATATATATATATATATATTATATATATATATATATATATTAATCACAGCAGGACAAGGTTAAGACAGTCTTTCTTCACCAACAGGGTAGTAGAACACTGGAACCAGCTGCCAGGAACCATTGTCAGTAGCAACACACTGAACATCTTTAAAAACGGCATAGACAATCATTATAAGAATATGGGGCTTGTTTTTCTTTATTCCAGAGGGTTGATACAGGGAGGAGTTGGGAGTTGGGAGGAGTTTGTAATTGTTGATTGTGTTATGCAATAGCAAGTGAGTCTCTTATTAAGTCTAAACGCTTTATAACTTTATATACGGTGTACCTAGCAGTGGATTCAGCACCTTCCTTCGGTATGTAATACTGATGAGATTGTCTATGGTAGCACAATGGGTATGATTGGAGGAGTTTGTAATTGTTGAGTGTATTATGCAATAGCAAGTGAGTCTCTGATTAAGTCTAAACGCTTTATGAATTTGTGTGGGGTGTGCCTAGCAGTGGATTCGGCACCTTCCTTCGGGATGTGATGCTGATGAGATTGTCTATGGTGGCACGATGGGTATGATGGAAACAATCTCTAGCAGATGGCACTTTGCCTCCGCTAAAGATTTAGGGGAAAAAAGTATGATGGGAGGAGCTTGTGATTGTTGAGGGTGTTATGCGGTAGGAAGTGAGTGGTGCTAGATAGGCTGGAATATATAGTTTCATAGGAACTTGAGATAAGGGATTGATTGGGGTGAGAGTATGTACATTTCTAGTACCTTTTCTAGATAGGCTTAACCCAGATGGGCCCCTGTGGCTCTTATTAAGCCTTAATACTTTATGACTTTATATATATATATATATATATATATATATATATATATATATATATATATATATATATATACATATATGTATATATATATATATATATATGTACATATATATATATATATATATATATATATATATATATATATATATATATATATATATATATGTATATATACATGTATATTATATATACATATATATATATATATATACATATACACATATATTTATATATATATACAAAACCATGCATTACGTGGGCTATCTGAGGCGCCTCCACCCGAAGGGGGCCTGCAGCGGTGAGGAGTATCCTGTTCCGGCTATATGGGGCCCTGTGTCAGTGGGGATCCAGGAAGGGAAGCTGGAAATGTGTCCCCGTGGAAGGAGGCGCCCCTTTGCCCAGGAAAAGACCTCCCTCCGCGAAGGTTCGAGTGCACCCAATCTCCCTCCAATTTTGTCAGGCAGAGACGCCCCTCGGCAGGAAAAGCAACTCTCTAGGTACCTTCGCGGTGGCGCCCCTCCAGACACGTGTCCACTCCTCAGATGACACTTCCTGGATCCGTCCCTGCCTCCTGTGGCCGCAATATGTTTCCGATGGCGACTATGGGGCCTCTTATGACAACAGTGGGCCTCCTGTTGTGGCCTAGGGGCGCGCGGTCAGATCATTTCAGGCGGTCTTCTGTGGTTCCCTTCCAGGAACTCTCCTGCCACTGAGGGGGAGAAGCTATGGCGCCCTTAGTTCCCCTGACTGTCCTTTCGTCCGCTCTTGGACGAGGGTGGCAACTTGACCAGATAAAATGGACGGTAGAGGAAGCCTACCAATATAGATAGAAATCCCTATTTTTTGGAGGCGCTTGGTGGCTATCCTGCCGGAAACGGCACATTGTTAGGCAGGACGACCTTCACTGGGTTATTTAGGATATACTTGGCTGAAGTTGAGGAGTAGGTCTTTCAATTGGTATGCATCTAAATCCTCTTTATTGCCACAAAACGTGCAAGATAGCGAGAAAAATCGGTAAAAGTGCATGCAAGCCAATGACGAAGGGAAACCTCCAAGCCCAATGCAACTGCGCTACCAAACAAACTACGTTGGTGCCCGGTGCTGCTATCCAAAGGCTTAATTGTAATTGTGATGCTCGAAGCCTTTCCCGATGCCTTATCCCTCTCTTTTAAAGAAGTCCTGTTCTGCTACACGTACAATTTTGTAATCTCAAAGCACAAAATCTGCGCTGAAATTTTAACTCAATGCCAAAGTCTGAAGAAACGATGGCATAATTCCAGAGCCTGTGTTTGTGCCATTCCTAGCACGACCTGAGAGACATTCGACGTCTCGACGTCATTCGGATGGTTTAATCCAATACTAGGTACACATGCAATGTATGTAAATGGCCTTGGGTTAAGCCCTTGGGGTAATCAGCTGGCGTCACGTCTGGTGCAAGCCGTGGGCGCCGCCATGTTATCTCTATTTGTATTGCATTAGTACATCGCAGGAAGGGAAGACAAGCTATCCAACTCATGTGTGATGTATGGTAAGCTCTGAACGATACTGAACAAACCAGTGCGGCCAATTTTGAGCAGCCCTAAGTAATGCACTTAACGCCTTGATGCTGGAAGCAGGTGTTTAGCCGACGTCCACCTGGGGTGGTCATCACGTCAATCGGCACTTATATTTTCGTCCTTAGCTTTAGCTCGGTGGCATCTCCAGGTTATATAATGTAATATATAATATAATATTGCAACACCAGTACCGGCTGCTGTCATACTGTGCACCTCGGCTTGCTACTACACGTCATAACGCGAACGCTGACTTCTCGCTCCACCAGTGCACCGACAAACGCTGACTTCTCGCTCCATCGGTGCACCACAATGCTGACTTCTCGCTCTACCAGTGCACCGACAAACGCTGACTTCTTGCTCCACCAGTGCACCGACAAACGCTGACTTCTCGCTCCAGCAGTGTGAGAGAGAGAGAGAGAGAGAGAGAGAGAGAGAGAGAGAGAGAGAGAGAGAGAGAGAGAGAGAGAGAGAGAGAGAGAGAGAGAGAGAGAGAGAGAGAGAGAGAGAGAGAGAGAGAGAGATAGAGAGAGAGAGATAGAGAGAGAGAGTAGATATATATATATATATATATATATATATATATATATATATATATATATATATATATATATATATATATATATATATATATATATATATATATATATATATATATATATATATATATATATATATATATATATATATATATATATATATATATATATATATATATATATATATATATATATATATATATATATATATATATATATATATATATATATATATATAATATATATATATATATATATATATATATATATATATATATATATATATATATATACATATACTATATATATATATATATATATATATATATATATATATATACATATATATATATATATATATATATATATATATATATATATATATATATATATATATATTAATCACAGCAGGACAAGGTTAAGACAGTCTTTCTTCATCAACAGGGTAGTAGAACACTGGAACCAGCTGCCAGGAACCATTGTCAGTAGCAACACACTGAACATCTTTAAAAACGTCATAGACAATCATTATAAGAATAGGGGGCTTGTTTTTCTTTATTCCAGGGAGGGTTGATCGACAGGGAGGAGTTGGGAGTTGGGAGTAGTTTGTAATTGTTGATTGTGTTATGCAATAGCAAGTGAGTCTCTTATTAAGTCTAAACGCTTTATAACTTTACATAGGGTGTACCAAGCAGTGGATTCAGCACCTTCCTTCGGGATGTAATACTGATGAGATTGTCTATGGTAGCACAATGGGTATGATGGGAGGAGTTTGTAATTGTTGAGTGTATTATGCAATAGCAAGTGAGTCTCTGATTAAGTCTGAACGCTTTAGGAATTTGTGTGGGGTGAGCCTAGCAGTGGATTCGGCACCTTCCTTCGGGATGTGATGCTGATGAGATTGTCTATGGTGGCACGATGGGTATGATGGGAACAATCTCTAGCAGATGGCACTTTGCCTCCGCTAAAGATTTAGGGGAAAAAAAGTATGATGGGAGGAGCTTGTGATTGTTGAGGGTGTTATGCGGTTTCCAAGCTCAAAGCTTCCCTTGCTTCACAGGGCTGGCCAGAAAGGGTAACATGTAAGGGGCAGTCTGTAGCGGGGGCATCCTATGCCCAGGTGGTCACAGGCCACCAGGTAACTGTAGCTTCCCCTGCTGTGGAGGTGGCAGGGAGATCTGAAGAGAGAAGTATTCCTAGTGAACAGAAGATTTCTAGTTGTAGCGCACAGGAGGGGCAGTGGTTTAAAGTCAGGGGGTGGAGGATTTGCAGGAGTGAGCCTAAGCAAGGGGGCAGTGAGTGGCAGGTGGTAGGTGGTAGGAGTGGGAAGCAACCTAGTGAAGCAGCTCAACAGGCAGGAGTAATAACATCCAATAGGTTCCAGGCACTGGAGGACTGCCCGCTGGATAGTGATAGCAGTGATAGAAACAAGGAGACTGTGCTGGTGGTAGGAGACTCTCGGGTGCGGCATTTAGATAGAGTTTTCTGTAAAGGTAGGAGAGGTAGGAGGTGCATCACCAGGCCTGGTGCCAAGGTTTTAGAGACCTGGTCCCAGTGGTGGCACAGCCCACCAGTGAGGACCAGTTTAGTACAGTTATAGTGCAGGTAGGAGTGAACAACGTAGGTCCTGCTAGGAGTGAGGAGCTGCTGCAGGACTACAGGGCCCTTCTGGCCACCCTGAAGCAGAGCAAAAGCAGAGTTATTGTGACAGCTATTCTGCCCAGGGCTGAAGTCTCCCCTGCGTGGAGCTCTAGGGCACTGGCAGCCAATGCCAGGGTGGGTAGGCTCTGCAATGAGTTAGGTTTGACCTTTGTTGACAAGTGGTGCAGGTTTTATGGTTCATGGGACCTATATCAAAGGGATGGCCTGCACTTCTCCGAGAAGGGGGTGCATGTGTTAAGTAAAGTGTATGAACATGTCCTTCAGGGAAACTAGATAATGGGGTGGGGAGGGAAGAAGTGGCATTACCATCTCATGAATATGCCAATAGTGACAGCATAGGCAATAGAACCTCACAGTCAGCAAATAGCGATGGCAGTAGATCAAGGGGGCAGAGTGGTAGCTCATCCAGAGATGATAGAGCTACTCAGTATGAAAAAAAACAAAGATGGTTATGGAAAATTTCTTAAGTGTATGATGCTTAATGCTCAGAGAATTCGATCCAAATTTGACGAGTTCAAGTGTTATGTTGCTGATGAGGAACCAGATTTTGTTTGCATTACTGAGGCATGGGTCAGTGACGGGTATTTTGCGGATAACTTGCAGGACTATGAGATACAGGGATACAATATGTTTTCATGCAATAGGGGTCCAGCAGTGAAAGGGGGTGGTGTAATGCTCTATGTGAATAGCTTATTCAGTTCTCAAAAAGTAGCAGATGGGGTAAAAAATGTGTCTGTGGAGTCCATTTGGCTTGATGTTTCTGTGGGAAAAGGCAACAGCAACAAACTGAGAATAGGAGCTTTGTACCGATCAGGAACCTTGCCGCATTCTCAGCAACTGGAGCTTGATAAGGTGATTTGTGAGGAAATCAGTAGAAACTTTCAGAGGAAATGCCTTATTCTTGGTGACTTTAATCTAAAAGGATATGAAAATGTTGGTGTTGGCTCCCCAGCATATAAACTGTTTAGGAAATGCCTTGAAGAGGACCTATTCTTACACCAGTTTGTAACAGAACCAACTAGGCAGGGCTCATTCTTGGACCTTGTCTTCTCGGATTTAAGTGATTTAGTTCAAGACTTGACTGTAGGAGAAACTCTGGGAAGAAGTGACCATAACATAGTGAGATTCAAGGCACATGTAGCAGGGACAATCAAGGATAATTTGGCAAAGGTTCCAAATTTTAACAGGGCAGACTTTGACTGCATGAGAGCAGCTTTAAGTGCCATAAAATGGGAAGAAGAATTCTCCGATTTAAATGCCTGTGAAATGTGGGAAAAGTTCAAATCTTACTTGAGGGAAATTCAGATTAGACATGTCCCCCAAAAGCAAAGGCGCAAAAGAAGAATAGGAAAGCCAGCATGGCTTACACCAGATTTGACAAAAGCAATTAAGGCTAAGAAAGATGCATTTAGAGTATTTAAAGAAGCTTCAAATATAGTAAATCTAAGGTTGTATCAAAAAGCTAGAGACGCTGTGAAACAGAAAACCAGAGCAGCAAAGCGAGCAAAAGAATTGGATTTGGCTAGGAACTGTAATGGGGACAGTAAAAAGTTCTTTAGTTTCTACAAGCTAAGTCAAGTTTCAAGCACAATTGGTCCACTGGAAGTAAATGGGATTATATTGAGTGAGGATAGTGAGATGGTTGAGGAATTGAGCAAGCAGTTTAAATCAGTGTTTACATTGTAGGATGTGACAAATCTGGCAACTGTGAACCACAGCCCAGCAACCGGTGATCAGTTACATGATGTTGATTTAATCGACAGTGATGTTGTTTTGAATTATGTCAGGAAAATAAAGCCAAACAAGGCAGCAGGACCTGATGGAATCTATGCTAGGGTATTGCGGGAAGCTGAAAAAGAATTGGCAATTCCACTCAGTATAATATTTTGTAGATCAGTTTCACAAAATGAAATTCCAACCGATTGGAAAAGGGCAAATGTAGTTCCTATTTTCAAGAAAGGAGAAAGAGGGAAAGTCGACAACTATAGGCCAGTAAGCCTCACATCACTAGTCTGCAAGGTACTTGAGTCAGTTATCAAGGATAAAATAGTTAGTTTTCTGGAAGGAAGCAGAGTGATTCAAGATACTCAACATGGGTTTAGAAAAGGGCGATCGTGTCTCACAAATCTCTTGGACTTTTTTAATTTTGCTACACAACAATTTGATAAAGGAAATCAGGTTGATGTAGCATATCTTGACTTTAGCAAGGCCTTTGACAAGGTACCTCATAGACGGTTAATGATGCAGCTTCAGGCCCATGGTATTGTGGGTAACATCCTAAAATGGATAGGGTTGTGGCTTTCAGATAGACAGCAGAGAGTGATGCTAAATGGTACAAAATCATCATGGCAAGATGTTCTTAGTGGAGTCCCTCAAGGGTCAGTACTGGGGCCACTATTGTTCATTATGTTTGTAAATAACATTGAAAGTGGCCTAAGCAGTAAGGTTTTGAAATTTGCAGATGATTTGAAGGTCTTTAGGGCAATAACAGGGCACAATGAGCAGGTCTTGCTGCAGAAAGACTTAGACGAGCTTGTGAAGTGGTCCGAAAAATGGCAAATGAAATTTAATTTTGATAAGTGCAAAATCATGCATGTAGGTAGGCAGCATATCAAGGCTCCATACTTGATGGGTGGCCAAGTACTATCTGTGACTCAGCAGGAGAAGGACTTAGGTGTTATTTGTAACACAAAATTGGGGGCATCAGAACAGACCAAAGAAGCCAGGAAGAAGGCACTAAGAATGCTTGGGGCAATAAATAGGAATGTATCATACAAAAGTGAGGAAGTCATCAGGAAGCTTTATTGTGCATATGTCAGGCCACATCTGGAATATTGTGCCCAAGCTTGGTCCCCTAGTTATGAAAAAGATTGTTGGCTTTTAGAGAGAGTACAAAAGAGGGCAACAAAAATGGTGAATGGTATGGGCAACCTGGCATATGAGGAAAGATTGAAGAAATTGAATATGTGTTCACTTAGATATAGAAGGCTGAGAGGAGATTTCATCGAGGTCTTTAAATTTGTTCATGGTCAGGAACAGGGTTATCTCAGGGAACTGTTTGAATTTAACAGAAATGATGCAATTAGAGGTCATCAACTCAAAATTAAAGTTAATCACAGCAGGACAAGGTTAAGACTGTCCTTCTTCACCAACAGGGTAGTAGAACACTGGAACCAGCTGCCAGAAACCATTGTCAGTAGCAACACACTGAACATCTTTAAGAACAGCATAGACAATCATTATAAGAATAGGGGGTTTGTTTTTCTGTATTCCAGGGAGAGTTGATCAACACATTTGATGGACAACTGGTTCAGTGTACAGAGTGCAACCAAGAAGGGCCCTTGTGGCTCATAGTTGCACTGATCTTTTATGTCTTTATGTCTTTAACTCACCATGAGTCGTGTATACCTTGGCTCCTATTCAGCACATATCGACTCATCAGGAGAGGTAGATCTCTACCATTACCATAAACGACTCGATAGGCCTTGACCATAGACAATAACAGTCATATTTATAACCTCTGTATTATTAACTTGACGTCGCAACAAAGATGTATCGGAAGTGAAGTGCCGGCGCAGATGTACACGGCAAAAGGCACTGCATTCAGAAGGCGTGCACGTACCGAACATCAATATGCCAAGCAAAATCCTGTCACCAAATGTTGCATTTCGATACATTTTGTGTACTGGTTTAATGTTCTTAAAACACCCACATATTGCTTACGTGGCCAGGTGTGATTCTGATATCCTTGGCCCCAACGCTGACCAGCTGTTCCCCCACCGCCGCCGTCTTCATTTGGACAACTCTGCGCCGTAGCTAGGCAACCTCCGATGATACGCTTCTCACGAATGTCTAAGCTTTAAGCTCCTCACGAAGGTCAGATCTCTCGCCACGACCATTTCGCGTGATCTTCGAATGACGCAGGTGGAGGTGCGGCGCAGGACCTGGTCAGTGGGTGCATGGGGTGAACGAAACCACAATATGGGAACAGTTTCGCCATGCGAAAATTAACTTCGGTTTAATGCAAATTATAACTTTTTGTTCAGTGCTTTCCGATGTGAGGGAAGCGCACAGTTAACCAAGTGGAGGAACGCAAATGTAGCAATCCGTCATCAAAAGGGCGAAATGATTTCCATTTTTTGTCCTGGATTTGATGGCTGACTTCTTTTTATTGACCGATCGATTTAATTTTGAAATTGATTTTGAAAGTAATGGAAAAATGTCGCGCTCATATTGTCAGCACTGAAGTTGATCCGAGGATTCATGAGGTGGATGAGCGACGAATCACCTACACCTTCGTCGTTTATATTGGGTATAGTAGTGGACGTTTTTGACGTTAAAAACATTAAAACAGGTAGCTTTTTGTTTCGGTCTAAAAATGAAGTGCAACAAAGTATCGAAAAGATGCACCTATATGTCAGCTTCCTTAGCACACATAGGTTTTGGGGATGAAAGAAAACTTGTGTGCCCTGGCCGTCTTCTTGAAGAAAGCCCGAGTGCAAAGAAAAACCTACATGCCCTGAGGAAGGACGACCGGAGATACAACATGTGCGAATCTTGGATATTTATACCCGTTCCTTTAAGTAAGAAAACAGCGCAAAATAACGGCATGCTCATACTTAATATTGGACCGAATGTAACACTGGATAAATTTCGGCTACGGGTATTCGTCGGCAGTAATCATTTTGTCTCAAAAGCCAATTAACATACGCCAAGTGTACCTGGTGACTCAGCACAGTAATTCGCCTTCATCCTCACATTTCATGAATATATACATGCCTGCAAAATACATACACACACGGAACATAAGCCCACATCAAGATGTGCATAATTCCTTCACGTTCACATAAGTTCACGATACAGCGTACCATGAACATTGGATAATCCCTCGGAGGTGCAGTCGGTTTATCAGTGACAGTGGCTGCTTTCGTCTTTGAATGTGTGGTGGTAGTCTGTGAGTGTCCTGCTGGTCTTTCGTCTGTGAGTGTGGTGGTAGTCCGTAAGTGTTCTGCCTTGAGTATTATTGTAGACTGTAGCGTTCTTGTGCTTTCGTTTGAATTTGGTGGTAGTTTGTAGTGTCCTGCTGTGCTTTCGTCTGTGAGTCGTGGTGGTAGTCTGTAAGTGTTCTGCTTAGTATGTATTGTAGACTGTGAGCGTTCTTGTGCTTTGTTGTGAATGTGTGGTGGTAGTCTGTGAGTGTCCTGCTGGTCCTTTCGTCTGTGAGTGCGTGGTGGTAGTCTGTAAGTGTTCTGCCTGTGAGTGCTCTGCTGGTGTATGTGAGAGCGATGCATGAAACACAAGTGTGTGTGGATGCGATGAACCGGTTGCATTAGGGTTCAAGTTACCGTCATTGTGCTTAATGATGGCTTATTGTTCTTGTTGATTCGGTGATTTTGAGCTCGGCAACATCTTTACAGACTTGCAGAATGGATATGTTGAGTGTTCTAGGGTCGATTGTGCTGCTCGCGTGAGTGTTTGTTTCAGTGTTTGTCAAAGGGGGTGTCAGTCGTTTTGTTTTTGGCGTCTCTCACGTGATCATTAAATCTGCCTCTAACCATGCGTTTTCTTTCTCTTATGTACTTGATGTTCACGGGCCGGCATAGGTGGCCGATGAAAAGGAAGACTGTGTTAGTGTATGGCCTGTTTCGGCTTTAATTCCCGCCAGGTAACATTAACACTTTTTGCTTCCAGGACATGGGTGCGGGTTGAGAGCGGACTTCGTCAGAGGTTCTGATGGTGTTTTGCCACTCTGCCATGCCACGCGGAATAGTAGCTTCGAAGTTTTGATAACCGTTGATATTTTTTTGTGAGCCTATCTATATCTATATGCGGGAGGCTGACGAAAATTGCGTTGTCTTTGGGGTTTTAACATCGCGTTTGTGTACTTCGCATGGAGTGTGTTACCTCAGACATTGCTCTTTCGATCATGTGGGATGGATAGTTTGCATGAACCGAAGTTTCGATTAATTGCATACCTCAGTTTTTGGCATCGTTACTAAATCAAAGACGATTGGTTCTTAATAGCTGTGCATACAAAACCAAGGGTTTCGTCAAGATGGGATGAGCCAAAAAGATTGTAAGGATTAATGGTCGCCGCCATCAATTTTATGTATAGCTCAGTTGTGTAAGTATCACCCTTGTTTATGGTCAGAAGTGTAGAAAGGTATTTCTGGTAAAGTATGGTATGATCAGGAAAGGTATGGTCAGAAGGCATTTGTTGTTTACTGGACTGGTCACTTCGGTCCATGGATAATTTTCTGGAGGGATGGAACCTGCGTGTAGTGAGTTTGACCCAGCATCCAATTACTGAAGACATCAATGCAGCTCATACATGTTATGGGCTGGTGTTGATTAGATAGTCAGGAATAGCGCTTCGATTGCTTTCATGAACATCATGGCCAATGGTGGAGCAATCCGACTCCCCATGACTAAGCTCTGTTGCTGACAGTAATATCTGTCTCCGAACCCCACATATTTGTTATTCAGGCAATGCTCCGGAAGATTTTCGATGTGTGTTGGATTTAGTCCAAAATTATCTCATTGCTATCAAAGTGTAGGAGTTCTATTGTGGTCGAGGTTGCTTCACATGCATATTGCTGTATATTCAACGCATATTTAAAAGCCGCATTGATAGAAGATCATGAATTTGTAGTAGAGTTTCTATATAGTGCACGTGATAGTCCAGGACTTTGACCTCGCGTCACAACCAGTTCGGCTGTTCAAAGAGATTGTCCTCTGCACGGTATATTGTGCAGCCGGTTTCGCAATCGAACAGTGACACTCAAACTCCAGTACATACGTAAAATGTTCCACCACAACGAACGACCGCGATATTTCCTTGTTCTAAATCTTAGAGCCGAAATCAGTTCTTAATCTGTGACAGCAATTTTATTAATTTGCTGCTCGTTGGTGACAGCAAACGAGCAGCTGTTCGAATGAGAATTTTGCTGCAAAATTTGCAAATCAGGCAGTCGAGCAGCGCCCGACTGCACCAGTGTGCCCTCTGGATCCTCTCTCACGGGAACACATATCAGGAGCAGCAGTGGCCGCAGCCTCGTAGTCCATCAGCCCTCACGAGGCCTAAGGACCAGGCAGTGTGGGCGCGCGTTTTATTCGTGATTGTGCGATGGAGCTCACCCCCTTATCAAAATATTCAACCTTTCAGTACGTATATATTCAATATTCAACTAATTCTCTATCATAGTCAACTAATAACTACTAACTTCAACTAATATTCAACAAATATAAAAAAAAATTAAACCTTTCAACCAAACCTTCCTTTAAGGTCAGGGGTATTTCCAACCGATGGAAAGAAGCAAATATCATTCCCATAGCTAAAGGGAGTGAAAAGAAAAATCCCAAAATATATCGATCAGTCTCTTTATCTTTACTCGTAAAAGCGCTGGAGTGAGTAGTGTATAAAATATTTTTTGGCAACACGTCGCTCCTGTCTTGTGTGCACAGCCGCACGACTTCATCCCAAAACGGTCATAATGCACAAATTTAGCCACTAATCTGTCTTCTGCGTGGGGGATGTCGGACGGGTATTAGACGGACTTAGTTTGCACAGATTATTCGGCCGCTTTTCTAAGTGTAAATCACACTTTGCTCATCAGAAAGGTGAAACAATCCTACCAACTACAAGACCTTGCTCTCAAACGGCTCGTCTCGTATCTGTCTGCCAGGACCCAGAGTGTCACCATGAGCAGCAAGACCTCCAGTTGGAAACCAGTGGCTTCCGGGGTCCTGATGGATCCTTCCTGGCTCCTTTCTCTTTTCCATGTTTATTAACGATTTGCCCCAAAATCTTAATTCTGGGTGTCTCCTTTACCCAGATGGTGTAACATTATTCCGCAGTTGCTTCTCCAGCTGACGGCTTATGGCTGCGACAGGACCTCGATCGTTTGGTGGCGTGGTCCGTCGGGTTGGAATTAAATCTAAATCCTAGCAAATCTCAAACGTTCAAGATGACCCTCAAGCGAATGTCTGTCTAAATGACGTACAAAATTAACGATATCAAATTAGAAAAAGTGACCGAATCCCGCAATTTGGGTGTAATACTGAACTCAAAATTACCACTTGGAGGTCATGTCAATCACATCACACGGAAAGCAAACAGAGCTATGGATATACTTATAGATCCTTTTAGGCTGGCCAGAAACATTAAAATTAAAGCACAGCGGTGTAATGGCTGAGTACTTCGCCAATGTACGTTCATCTTTACAATACGCCAGTGTTGCTTTGACGGGCTCCGCCGCCACCCACACGGTGCGGGTCGATCAGAAGTGTAGCACAAATTCCGAAGACGAAGCCGAACACCTGTTGTTGTTGCAAGCCAAAGACCTGTTCTAACATCATGATACCCACGAAGTCAAGGTCACCGATCAGGTTAAGGTCAAGCTTGAGGATATACTCAATGATCCGTTGAAGCTGATGATCTTGGGAACCTATCATGTTCAGCAAAAGGTAATTGGTGACATGAACGCCACACAAGTTGCCTGTTCCATTAAAGATATGTCCCCAAGGCATTCATGTTGATACTTATCGACCGGGAAGCAGATATTTGACAAAGAAATACACAAGTTGTAAAGGGGAAGCATTTGCAATGCCTTTCACTGCCCACTGGTGCAGATTGCTTTTGTACCCTTAATGCATCAGAGAGAGAGAGAGAGAGAGAGAGAGAGAGAGAGAGAGAGAGAGAGAGAGAGAGAGAGAGAGAGAGAGAGAGAGAGAGAGAGAGAGAGAGAGAGAGAGAGAGAGACCGAGAGAGAGAGAGAGAGAGAGAGAGAGAGAGAGAGAGATATATATATATATATATATATATATATATATATATATATATATATATATATATATATATATATATATATATATATATATATATATATATGTATATATATATATATATATGTATATATATATATATATGCATATATATATGTATATATATGTATATGTATGTATAAATATATATACATATATATATATATATATATATATATATATATATATATATATATATATATATATATATATATATATATATATATATATATATATATATATATATATATATATATATATATTAATCACAGCAGGACAAGGTTAAGACAGTCTTTCTTCACCAACAGGGTAGTAGAACACTGGAACCAGCTGCCAGGAACCATTGTCAGTAGCAACACACTGAACATCTTTAAAAGCGGCATAGACAATCATTATAAGAATAGGGGGCTTGTTTTTTTGTATTCCAGGGAGGGTTGATCGACAGGGAGGAGTTGGGAGTTGGGAGGAGTTTGTAATTGTTGATTGTGTTATGCAATAGCAAGTGAGTCTCTTAATAAGTCTAAACGCTTTATAACTTTATATAGTGTGTACCTAGCAGTGGATTCAGCACCTTCCTTCGAGATGTAATACAGATGATATTGTCTATGGTAGCACGATGGGTATGATGGGAGGGCTTTAGGAATTTGTGTGGGTGTGCCTAGCAGTAGATTCGGCACCTTCCTTCGGGATGTGATGCTGATGAGATTGTCTATGGTGGCACGATGGGTATGATGGGAACAATCTCTAGCAGATGGCACTTTGCTTCCGCTAAAGATTTTAGGGGGAAAAAAGTATGATGGGAGGAGCTTGTGATTGTTGAGGGTGTTATGCGGTAGGAAGTGAGTGGTGCTAGATAGGCTGGAATATATAGCTTCATAGGAACTTGAGATAAGGGATTGATTGCGGTGAGAGTATGTACATTTCTAGTACCTTTTCTAGATTGGCTTAACCCAGATGGGCCCCTGTGGCTCTTATTAAGCCTTAATACTTTATGACTTTATATATATATATATATATATATATATATATATATATATATATATATATATATGTATATATATATATATATATATATATATATATATATATATATATATATATATATATATATATATATATGTATATATATATATATTTATATATATACACAACCATACATTACGTGGGCTATCTGAGGGGCCTCCACCCGAAGGGGGCCTGCAGCGGTGAGGAGTATCCTGTTCCGGCTATATGGGGCCCTGTGTCAGTGGCGGATCCAGGAAGTGAAGCTGGAAATGTGCCCCCGTGGAAGGAAGCGCCCCTTCGCCCAGGAAAAGACCTCCCTCCGCGAAGGTTCGAGTGCACCCAATCTCCCTCCAATTTTGTCAGGCAGAGACGCCCATCGGCAGGAAAAGCACCTCTTTAGGTACCTTCGCGGTGGCGTCCTCCAGCACATGTCCACTCCTCAGATGACACTTCCTGGATCCGTCCCTGCCTCCTGTGGCCGCAATATGTTTCCGATGGCGACTATGGGGCCTCTTATGACAACAGTGGGCCTCCTGTTGTGGTCTAGGGGCGCGGTCAGATCATTTCAGGTGGTCTTCTGTGGTTCCCTTCCAGGAACTCTCCTGCCACTGAGGGGGAGAAGCTATGGCGCCCTTAGTTCCCCTGACTGTCCTTTCGTCCGCTCTTGGACGAGGGTGGCAACTTGACCAGATAAAATGGACGGTAGAGGAAGCCTACCAATATAGATAGAAATCCCTATATTTTGGAGGCGCTTGGTGGCCATCCTGCCGGAAACGGCACATTGTTAGGCAGGACGACCTTCACTGGGTTATTTAGGATACACTTGGCTGAAGTTGAGGAGTAGGTCTTTCAATTGGTATGCATCTAAATCCTCTTTATTGCCATAGAACGTCCAAGATAGCGTAGAGAAAATCGGTAAAAGTGCATGCAAGCCAATGACGAAGGGAAACCTCCAAGCCCAATGCAACTGCGCTACCAAACAAACTTCGTTGGGGCCCGGTGCTGCTATCCAAAGGCTTAATTGTAATTGTGATGCTCGAAGCCTTTCCGGATGCCTTATCCCTCTCTTTTAAAGAAGTCCTGTTCTGCTACACGTACAATTTTGTAATCTCAAAGCACAAAATCTGCGCTGAAATTTTAACTCAATGCCAAAGTCTGAAGAAAACGATGGCATAATTCCAGAGCCTGTGTTTGTGCTATTCCTAGCACGACCTGAGAGACATTCGACGTCTCGAGCTCAGTCGGATGGGTTAATCCAATACTAGGTACACATGCAATACTATGTAAATGGCCTTGGGTTAATCAGCTGGCGTCACGTCTAATGCAAGCCGTGAGCGCCGCCATGTTAACTCTATTTGTATTGCATTAGTACAGCGCAGGAATGGAAGACAAGCTATCCAACTCATGTGTGCTGTATGGTAAGCCCTGAACGATACTGAACAAACCAGTGCGGCCAATTTTGAACAGCCCTAAGTAACGCACTTAACGCCTTGATGCTGGAAGCAGGTGTTTAGCCGACGTCCACCTGGGGAGGTCATCACGTC
The DNA here is from genome assembly GCA_034440615.1 of Ashinkailepas kermadecensis. Lineage (NCBI taxonomy): Eukaryota > Metazoa > Arthropoda > Thecostraca > Neolepadidae > Ashinkailepas > Ashinkailepas kermadecensis. The sequence continues at coordinate 17,627 of JAOTOM010004241.1, forward strand.
AATCGGCACTTATATTTTCGTCCTTAGCTTTAGCTCGGTGGCATCTCCAGGTTATATAATGTAATATATAATATAATATTGCAACACCAGTACCGGCTGCTGTTATACTGTGTACCTCGGCTGGCTACTACACGTCACAACGCGAACGCTGACTTCTCGCTCCACCAGTGCACCGACAAACGCTGACTTCTCGCTCCATCGGTGCACCAACGAACGCTGACTTCTCGCTCCACCAGTGCACCGATTAACGCTGATTTCTCGCTCCACCAGTGCCCCGACAAACGCTGACTTCTCGCTCCACCAGTGTACCGACAAACAACAGCAGGTGTTCGTAACTCAGTAATGTATTTGGTCAGATGAAGGCGACATACGGCACAGCCAGCTCAATATCCGCAACAGGTGTCGAAGACCGGCCTGGTATGCTCTGACCAGTACCCGATCAGGGTGGCCCCACGGCCACTCAGCACCCACTCTGCTGTACGGAGGTCGTATCGGCATTGCTGCTTTCCGAATTTCCGAAGATACCTTGAGTGCTTTGCGTACCTGCGCTGGCCGTTCCAACGTTCGAGCCACACCCACTGGTAGAACCCTGCGGAAGCGCAGCATTTCCGTGAGCACAACAGCTGACTGCGCGCTTCAGCCACGGCGAGCAGCACAACTGTTCTCATGCGACAAGGCGTGGACAGTGTCCACGCCTTGTCGCGTCCAAGCCAGCGAGTAAACTGTGTTTGTCCACTGGACACACACAGTTTACTCGCTGGCTTTGTGATTTTCAAACGATATTCTGTGGATTGTAGTCCTGGTACATCTATGATCCCACCATTAGTTAGTGTGTGATTGGTTTTCAACCATAATACGGTATGGATCTTTTAGACCTGAATACGTAGGGAGGGAATTCCGCCCCCCCCCCCCTCCGCCCGTGCGATCTTGGATTATACTGATCCAAATTCAAAATTGGATATCTCAAACTAATTCTACTGGTCAACGTACACTTTTAGAAGGTCAAAATTTCACAAGTTTCGCAGAGGCAATCCATGTTAGAAGGCAATGATGGGTGGAGAAAAGCATGAACATAATTTACGACTCCATTTGTATTTTTAGATGGTAAAGTTGTGCATGGTTGTGAATAAATCATTTCTAGTGATCAAGAACACCATTTGATGTCCAAATATGCGAAGACCAAGAACACCATAGTCAGTGTCAAAAATACTGATTATCTTGTTACTTTTACATAATATAAATACTTATCGCGAGGTGTTTGACCAGAAGCGTCCCAGGGGAACAATATTAGGGAGCATCCCGAGAGGCCTGAATGGGAAGGCTATTCAAATTATTGACCATTGGACAAAAAACCTCTTGGATCCGCCACTGCGTGCCGTTTAGCATAATTGTGTTGTACTGGATTCATTTCTCCCTCCTCTTGATCCGCCATTGGCAAACTATCATCATAGCTACGTCATTTGAATACCTCTCAACATCTCCTGGATCCGAAATTTGGAAATCGTCTGACACCACCACTGCCTGTGGTGCATTATTTGTCCCGAATCCACCCCACACTCCAAATATTCCCATGGAAATTGAATTGATACCACTTTCAGAAAACCGGTCACATGTTGTCAATTTTTCCTTCCACTGGATCCGCCCCTGGTATGATTATGCTTCCTAGGCTTAAGTTAGCATTTACGTAGGTAAGTAGTTGAACAGTTGAAGTTCGAATTGTAGGCATCTGAACAGCAAACAGTGCAAATATTTAGATGCATGTGCGGTTCCTAAGGATGCACAACATTATCGCGGAGGTGCCTCCCAATATTCAGTCCTCCAGCCGCCTCTGAAACAGTTACAAGATTTAAGTTTTGGTACGAAGTTACAAAAGAATGTTAGTAAAAGTCACCGAATGCCATGTTTCTGTCACAAATGGCTAGGGAACTACAGGCGAAAAACCTCAAAGGGGTCGATATCTCCCCCTCCCCACTCCCCTTCCTTCTACGAGAATAGGGTTAAGGATGGTTCGACCAGACTCAATGATGCTATCGATTATTTGCCAAAAAGCATGATAGTTAAAAATTTGCGTCACTCGAAAAAATATACTTCCCTTTGGAGGTCGAGTTTGAATAGTTATGTGCTACTATTCTTATTGTCCTCCTCCTTCGTGTAATATCACGTAATGCAAATGGGTTCCTCATCGAATTGCGGGAGCAAATTTACCAGCAGCGAGAAGGTCTATCCGAGATCTGACGAGCTTGTGTCAGGAAGTGCTAAAGAAAATGACATCGACAATCCGCAGACACACATGGCTTACAAATGCGCTCTGAGCCCAGTTTGTTGTTTACTTACCCCGGTGGACGCCGAGACCTGCTTGATCGTGCTGGTGCCTTGTGGACCCTGCTGAGTCGCAGTCGTCACATCGGCCTTAGATCCACCCGTGGCGGTGCCGCCGCCGATGCAAATGCCGCCGAAGCAGAGGGGTTTGGCCACAGCGGCCGAGACGCACACCACCAGGAGCAAAGCCACCACCTTCATGTCTGGGGGAGAAAATGTCGTCCTGAACACAACACTAGGAGCTGGGCCACCACCTTCATGTCTGGGGAGAAAACGTTGTCCTGAACACAACTCCAGGAGAAGGGCCACCGCCTTCATGTCTGGGAGAAGAAAAAGTCCTCCTGAACACAACTCCAGAAGCAGGGCCACCACCTCCGTGTCTGGGGAGAAAAAGTCGTCCTGAACACAACTCCAGGAGAAGGGCCACCACCTTCATGTGTGGTGCAGGAAAAAGTCCTCCTGAACACAACTCCAGAAACAGGGCCACCACCTTCGTGTCTTGGGAGGAAAAAGTCGTATGGACTAAACCCGGCGACTAGAAAAAATATCGACTAAACCCGGGGACAGTTGTACATGGCTGAGAGGACAAAACCAGCCAGAGTTGCATGACTGGGGAGGACATAGCCGTCCTTGGTTTCATGACTGGGGGAGATAAAACATCCTCAGCTACATGATTAAGTGATGAGAAAGCCGGTCGGAGTGTAGGACTAAACCAGGGCGCAGCTGCAGGCATGACGTAGCTTCTGAGGAGATGAATCGTGAAGGTCTAGCAGCAAAGATCATGTTTTCTATTATGAGCAATTGAAGGATTGCCACTGAAAATCGCCTTATGATTGCCTTTGCATAGGCATATACAAATTTGGTGTTGATATATGTACACAATGGTGTGCAAGTTGGGGATGTTGGGGTTACTGCCACAGAGTAGGTGTTCCAGCTATAACATCTGGAATGCTACGTCCTCACAAAGTCTGCTTCACTCTTTGATGTAGATGATGAGCGAGTGCAATGAAGAGAAAATTTGTAAAACTGATCATTCCGCTGTGCAATTTCCGCATGTCTCCCTTATCTCGAATACTGATCTTCCCATGAATATTAACTACACTTGTCATGGAAATACTGTTCGGTGGAGGAATACTGTCAGATAGGTATATATATATATATTGGCCGTACATGATAAATAGTGTGAGTTCCTTGCTGTGTCATAGCAATTTGTCTCCCAAGTTCGCTGGAAATTGGTGGTTAGTTCCAGAGTAGTATCCGCCTAGAGTTAAGTATCACTTACAGCTGTGTAATTTCTGTCCGAGTTTATGCCCAGTTTGCCATGGCTAAACATAAAAGAGCAACATTTTCCCTTCCATACCTGCTTAGCCTGAACGGCAAGCAGTTGAACAGTATCAATGTAAAAGTTTCCTTCCGTAAAAAAGTTGTCAAATACAACTCGTGGCACCAACGGAAAAATCCGGTTATTTCACTAACCACACGGAGCGGGCGGCCACAACTGACCGGCATGATAGTGTTTTTTAAGGCCACAGTAAATTAGAAATCCAGCTTGCTGTTGTTTCCTCCGAGGCAGTAAGAAAACACCCACTGAAGAATGTTCCTGGTCCATATTCAACTAAAAAAATGCACGTGCTGAGGATTGGAACTAAGTCCACATTGCATGAGGAAATGGTGACAAACCGATGCTGTGTGTCAGCAATTCAGACGCAAGTGTGCGCACCTGGTGCATAGTACACCTTCAACTGACGAACTTCTGAAACGTGGTCTGTGTCTCTCACCTGTAGAGTGAGGAGAGGAGCTGCTGGCTGGAACAGACTGTGGACTAGCGGAGAGTGGAGCCGCTTTTAATACGCCAACGGAGGGCCCCTGGTGCGGCAGTGCAGTGGAGGGAGGGGCATATTCCGGTTACTCTGTACGTGACGTCTGCACGCGTGACCGATGCAAGGGGACCAAACCGGTCCTGTAGCTGGGCGGATCGCACGGAGGCTCCGACACAGCTGAATGTCCGCGTCTGCTGCGGCAGATCTTGTGCACGCGCCGGAGATCGCACCTCCTGCAGCAGGTGCACCACGAATGTCCGCGTCTGCTGCGGCAGGTCCTGTGCACGCGCCGGAGATCGCACCTCCGGCAGCAGGTGCACCACGAATCGGACGGTTTCTCATAGCCGTCCATCGCAGTCGACACCCATAGCTGCCTCGCATGGCCGTCCCATGAAGCTGGCCCTGATCACCAGCCCTCGCTGTCGTCCCTCACAGCCGTCCTCATACACCGCCGTCCCTCAAACACAGCCGTCCCTCATACACAGCCGTCCCTCATACACCGCCGTCCCTCATACACAGCCGTTCCTCATACACAGTCGTCCCTCATACACACCCGTCCCTCATACACAGCCGTCCCGCACACACGCCCCTCGCCCAAAGTTACCGGGGAACATCTACCGCTGAGTTCACAGATTACTGCAATATTCCCCACTACCGTCGCTCTCGGCCTCACCACCGTGACCCAAACCCACCCATCATCTCTCAGTACCATCCCACCTCTCACGGCCTCACCATCGTGACCCAAACCCACCCATCATCCCTCAGTACCATCCCACCTCTCACGGCCTCACCACCGTGACCCAAACCCACCCATCATCCCTCAGTACCATCCCACCTCTCACGGCCTCACCACCGTGACCCAAACCCACCCATCATCCCTCAGTACCATCCCACCTCTCACGGCCTCATCATCTCATCGTGACCCAAACCCACCCATCATCCCTCAGTACCATCCCACCTCTCACGGCCTCACCATCGTGATCCAAACCCACCCATCATCGCTCAGTACCATCCCACTTCTCACGGCCTCACCCCGCGGATCGCCCAATTTCTTGTACGTTTCGTCACGACCCACATCGAAACACGTGTTCAACGGCCCGCTTGGCCCCTTCTGAGTCCAAGAGGGATCATGATACCATGCCCCCCCCACTCTGGATCCGCCACTGCCTCGGGGTATCACCTGGCTGCTCAGGGGCCCTCTTTTGTCACTTGGGAAGGCCCTTAGGAGGCGCTCTGACCAGTCAGAGGCAATCGTGTGGCACCACTGCCTGATCAGGGGCCCCTTTCTTGTCACTAAGGGGCCATGGGCCCTTGTGACCCCTCAGATGCTCTGCTTGTAAATCAGGAGCCCCTCGTGATCTCTCTGTCCGCTGAAGCCCCTCCTTTGCTATTGATGGGGCCCCGGTGGCTGAGGGGGCCTCTTGCCGATCAGAAGGTTCAGTTTTCGCCAAGGTCCCTTGTAGTAACTCCTCGGGAGCCTTGACGAGGCTATGGTGATCAAGGCCCCTATATAGCTATTTCGGTCCTTAGAGTATGACCGTCTAGAGAAACCAGAAGTAGGCTTGCATTTGGTGGGAAGTCGGGACCCTCTTTTGTACCCGGCAAAAGTTGGGGGAGGGGGGTGGGGGTGACTGTCTCCACCTGATCTGAAGTTTGGGGGGGGGGGGACACGTTCATATTTTCACGTATAAAAACTGATGAGCACGCAGTGGTCTGGGCTGCAGACTTCTACTTGCATCATTCCACTTTATCAAGGATACAATTTGACCTTTGTCTGACGTGCGCAACCTCAGATCAAAGATCCGGGCTATCCTGACACTCGCTCACAGTAGCTCAGCTGTGTTCAATTGCAAAATTGTGGTGGGTAAACTTGTTTGCAAGTCAAGTGCCTTGAGTGCATAGTTGCATGTGTCCAGCATCTTTGCGAACACACAGCACAACCAAGCGATGGTTTTATAATCAATTACAATAATTTAGAAACACGAATTACATACAGACAATAACACCAGCCTGAGTTGGCGTCACGCCTCGATTGAGATGGGCTGCGGCGTCTCAGATGACACTCAGGCGCAGTGTTTCTATATGTCGTCTGAGTCTGCTGCAGGTTTTTACTCTTCTACTTTTCGATACGCGACACGCGAGGAAAATTGAATATTAGCGGCGTGATAAGATCGACGGGGAAAACTAGGAGACATGCTGTGCATATCTGAGGAAAGAATAGAATCTTCGGCTTATTTTGGAAAACCCATCCAGTAATGGAATAGTAAATGTCACTACCTCTTATATCAGGTTGGTTTCATACCGATTTACCAAATTTCTGGGCGGTAATTAGTCGCTGAAAATGAAGAACTTTACTACTTCGAACTAATATGGAAAACAGCTGACCATTTTATTGCCTACATCAGCCAGGATTTAATTTCCTAGCTCCTGGGCACGAATAAGCCAAAAACAAGTACAGAAAGGGGAAAGCGTCCGGCGCGCCAAACGCGCCGAAAATTTTTGGTTTCACGTGGGGAAAATCTCAAGTTCTTGTTTCATCCAGTGTATTTTTGGTCGTTAATGGGGGGGGGGCGGCTCCCCCTTTGCTGTGCCTCTGACCTACACGGCTACACATCTCGCCTGTTTGTAAAACTCCACGCTGTTGGGAAATTGGCAAGTTTCATACCTGTCTGCTCATGTGCATTGCACTATCTATTATCAAAATTATATCGCGGTACTTTGTGATTGTTTGCAACACTGCGACATTTTACGCTCAAACTGACTGGTTTTGTCCGCAGCAATAACGATAAACAGGCACGGCTAGAAAACCCATGCTAGAGACATGGAATCGTTGCTTCCTGTCGGTTGATATACATTTCAACATCCTTCGTGCAAATTTTGTTCCGGAATTAATGTTCGTTAGCAATGTCCACATTAACATGGTGTTTGTAGCATCACATTTACTTCCTACTATTATACTCTTCGTCGCTTACCCCATGACAATCGTCCTAGGTTATCAACATATAATTTAGGGGCTTCTGTGATGGCCCCACTCCCCCAACCGTCAGTGAATGGAAGGTGTAAATGCCAACAATTACCAAATCACATTGTAGCACCAGTTCAGTTCGTTGTAAACAATGCGCATCGACCTTTTCGGAAGACCGAGCGCGTGATAGAATCTGGCCAGGAGCACACACGATTCGGAATATTCCTTGAGCGCCGAGTATTCCGGTCCTGTAATCTTCCGAAGAACGGTTGAGTTTCGTGGTAATAGCTGGGCTGCATAGCAAGCAACGCCAGCTCCGACGAAGTCAGCCCGGCTTTTCCGATGTGGATACCATCTGGAAGCTGAAGCCATCCAAAGGTGCGCCTGCACCGCCTCTTGGAAACACTGCGTGTCTCCGGCCGCCACTGGCCGCCGTGGGATCCTGCCGGCGGATTTTCCGTGCGGCTGGTGGAAAACCCCACTCTCTTGACAGTGTAAACGGGGTAACTACTCTTCGGCCTAGGCATTTCTCTTCGGTCACAGATCAAGACTTGACATAACAAGTGCATAGACCGAAAGTCCGGACAGGACCCGCCGGGATTTCTGACCAGTATTTGGGATATATGCCAGTCTTGTAGCTGGTCAGTCAGTTAACACACGTATTTTGGCTTGATGAATGTAAACTTTGCCAACAAACCTAATGAAAATACTCATCATGCAGGATGTGAGGTCTATTTCAACATTTCACCCAACCATTTTGTCACATGTATTGAACAATTTGATGATAGGCCCTCAAATACTTGCTAACTTGCTTAATGTGAGATTAATTAGATGCTGGCATGCTATTGGTTGAACACAGCAGACTATCGATGATATTAGTTGGTAGGTCAAACATATCCACGGCATCCAAGCTTCAAAAGCAAGATGTCATGCAACGGCAATATAGTCCAGAAAACGCCGTAGGGTTCACCAGATGTCGAGTAGTACATTATCACTGGAACCAGGCTAAAATGACCAACACATCACATAAGGCTAGTATTGTAGAGCATTATATTAACGGGGGGTGGGGCGAAATCCGCCCACCCCTCGGGTTTTTCGAACATAACTCCAGATTTTACCGGTCAATATACGCCATTTTTTGCGTACCTGCTTAAAAGTGACCGGCACGTCGTTTAAAGCAAGAAAGACTGATATCGGCCGATTGTTTTTTTTTCGCGTTAGAGGTCGTTAAAATCAAAACATTTCGTAGCGCCAGGCCACAAAAACCGGCGCTTATGCGCTTCACGTATATTGGCAAAAGGGAAGTGTTCTTGGCAACACTAGCGACTTGTTTGATGTATATTGTTATGCATTATAGCTTCAAGGTTAAGTTAGGTCACCGAGGTGAAGTCAGGTCAAGTTCATGACAGGTTAATGGAACCAAACTTGGTCAACAGGAATATTGTCATAAATGCAAATGACTGTCTTGGGATTGATGGCATTTTACATGTTACTCCCTACACTTCCTGAAAACTACTGTTTGTCATTGTGTACCTAAGCGTTTCCATACTTTATTCATGCACTTCACTCCTTTCTTCGCGAAACCGATTGCGCTGAGCCGCCCGACGGAGCAGTCGGGCTGTTATCACCTGGTTCCGGTAACTGGAACAAGGAACTTACCTGATAAAGTGCTGCTATATAGGTGACTTGAGGTCAAATTCCGGGTCTAGCATCTGTATTGCATCATTAGTAACGTCCAAAACATCATTGATGCCCATTTTGGAGCATTTAAACACAAACACAGCGATCCATAACAATGACAAGCCGAGCCACGCAAACCAAGACAATTTTGACATATGTGACATCATGTGACCTTGAAGATATTAATCTAAGGTCATGCAATTTGCACACAATAGAGGTCACTACCGTACCCATCCACTCTGTGAATTTCGTTACTCCAGCTTTAATAGGAGCCGAGATCTTAGGGTGGGTGGGGCTGGATCCGCCCCCCCCCCCCTCCAGTGTGCGTAATTTTCAGAGGCCCTCCAGGGCGTGCGTGTTAAGTCACGATCATGCCAATGCCATTGCTCGTTTTGTCCATTATGGCATAACCAATCTGCATTATGTTCTTTCCTTAAAATAAATTGCTGAATATTAATGCAAGGAAAAACGAGTCTCTCAAAAAGCAATGATTTTTAAATTGCCCGGCTTCCATAGTTAACAGGAATCCAACAGTATACATCTCTTAAGACGTACAGCTCTGTCTATTGTTCATTGTTTATTGTGCATAGTTTCAAACAGTAATTTCCGCCCTTTGAAGAAGTAGCGAAAAAGATTAAATAGAACAATGTCTTTAAACAGGTCAGATACTGTTAAGGCTACATCGATACCCGATGTCCCCACTGATTCAGATGTGAGCGTTTGGCACAGTAAACACGTATCTAACCTTCTGCGTCGTAAATGCACTCAGCGAGTTCGTGAATGTCTCCGCAGTTGGTGCCCTCGTTAAATATATGTCCGTCCCTTCTGCTAATATGCTGAACAAACCACACCTAATAGTTTCTACACGTGCATAGGGTAAATGAAATAAACCAGGTCGCCCGTTTCTCCTGACCGGGACACTTGATCCGAAGTTCTGCAATATAACCGATGAGTCTATCCCACTGGATAACACATTTCTTAAGAATATGTCGGTCTGTACGCGACGAGTGGACACAGACGTCATGCTATAAAAGCGAAGAAGGTCCTGATATTCCAGCGATTACGGCCTAGATGCGTCACGACAGCGCACAGTTAGCCACCTTACAAACTTGTACCCTACCCTGTCTATCCGGGACATATGCATCGTGATTCGTGGCTGCGACTGTCAAGATGACAGAGCAGTATACAAGGCGATACCTAATGTTCAAGGCGATATATAGAGTCAGGAGAGTACCTTTCCGAGACATACTACTAGGGACTCCTGTCTGCATTGATCTAGTAAGCAGCCCTAGCGCTGGGTTCACACTTGACACAGTTCTCTGCACATGCTGGCGAATGTCACTTTGCTGTCCAAGTATACACCCAGGTCTCGCATCACAATCCCACGCTGGAACGGCGTCGTATTGTGCGCCTTGCACTTGAAACACACAGCACACCGGCGTACAACAGATAGTCACTGTTGATGACCTGCATTGAAGAGGGTTCAAGGATGGCATCCAGTCCCCGGACCACCTGCGAAGGGAATAAATGCCTTTTGCAAGCGGATTGCGTCATCCACAGACGCTTCCCTCGTTAAAAAAGCGTTTACGTCATCAGCAAGCATTGGACTTTCCGAGTCAATTTCAGAAGACAGGTCGTTCGCAAACAGGGCAAACAACAGAGGGGGCAGGAAGCATTTTTTTGGTACACCGGATGTGACGTCTGCCCAGCCCAGTTCATCATCGCTGCCCAGGCGCTGAACACCAGGCGCTCCTCTCTGGCTTCGTTGATGATAACAGTGGTATCAGTGGAACTTCAGCGACGGTGCGCTGGATGATCAATTTGACGTTATAAAATAGTGTAAAGTAACCTCATGCTCATTTTAGAACATAAATAAAACCGAATTAACACTGGATATATTTCGGCCACGGACATTCGTCAACGGTAACCATTTTGTTTCGCAAGCCAAGTGTACCTCTGGACTAATCACAGTGATCCGCCCTCAATCTCACATTATATGATTATATATATTCCTACCTGTAAATGCATGCACAAAGGGAGCATCAGCCCACATCGAGGTGTACACAATTCCTTCACATTCACGTCAGTTCACGATTCAGCATACCACGGACGTGACTAAGTCAGATTGATGCGTCCTAACACCACGATAGCCAAGTAATCAAAGCACATGGGTAAATGGAAGTCTATCATCTCGCAAGAAGCTGGGTATTATTAGCTTTGGCCGGCCGTATGAAGCCGCGGTTTTGACCACGAGGTAGACAAAGCTTGTCAATCCTGCCCTCCGTGTTGTGCAGCACATTTAAGTTTAAAATGCGAACAAGGTCAATCGGTCATGGCCCGTCGCGTGATCATGCGACTGTGGTCCACCTGTCGGCGCCTTCTGCTGCCTCTGGTGCCCGGTGTCGCCGACAGGTGGTGTCGGCGCTGCACTATCTTCACACAAAGCTGAAGGTGATCCGCCGCGACGTGTAGCCGTCCAACACGTTGTGTGACCGGTACGGCCACGTCAAGCTGTGCGACTTCAGCACCTCCGGCTACCTGCTCGACTCGGTGGCCAAAACCATCGACGACGGGTAGGTGGAAGGCGGTGGACGTTTAAAAAGGAGAGGAGAGAGTGAGTTGATCGAATATTTCAATATTATTGTGGTTTTATAGCGGATGGATATGTATATACATATATATATATATATATATATACCTATATATATATATATATATATATATATATATATATATATATATATATATATATATATATACATATATATATATATATATATATATATATATATATATATATATATATATATATATATATATATATATATATATATATATATATATATATATATATTATATATATATATATATATGGATATATATATATATATATATATATATATATATATATATATATATATATATATATATATATATATATATATATATATATATATATATATATATATATATATATATATATATATATATATATATATATATATATATATATATATATATATATATATATATATATATATATATCGGTGTGCATATATGTGTATATAGGACCTTATTTCTCGGTATCTATGAGGTGTGACCATGCATAATTTGTACAATATGCTATGCATATAGCAATCCATTTTCACTTCTTATCTTCCAATGGTAACTATGAATTTATGTTCAAACTTGTTGCTACAATAGCAAACAACGTGTCTGGAAATGCACCAAGCAGGTTGATTTGTGGATTTCTTTTATTAGTTTGACAACAACGAGATCGATGTGAAAGCTTGAGCTTGAACATCTGAAGCCATTGCTCCTGATTCCCTTGCTTTAGTACTATGTGGGAAAGAGCAGGTATGCAAAATCAAACTGACTTATCATATATATATATATGTATATATATATATATATATATAAATATATATATATATATATATATATATATATAAGACAACAGTTTTCTTCCTCGGGAAACGTGGAGAAGAGCACCAGCATTTCATATTCTTGTAAAGTTCAGCCCGTATCCGCCGGTTTTTCCGGCCGATGTTGACGCGTTGTTTCAGTTCAGTCTGTCAGTTCAGACCGTCAGTTCAGTTCAGTAATTGTGAGGTTAGACCGTCAGTTCAGTTCAGCCAGTTCCAATTCAGTTCAGTCAGTGTCAGTTCCGACCATCAGCGTCAGTTCAGACCGTCAGTGTCAGTGTCAGTTCACTCAGTGTCAGTTCAGTCAGTTCAGACCGTCAGTGTCAGTTCAGTCAGTGTGAAGTCAGGCCGGCTGGTGGCCGACGACACCATTTGCCGTCTTGCGTGCCAATCGTGTGAGCCATGTGCCAACGTCCAACTGGGCCGTGGTACCCGCAGGAGACCCATGCGCGGGTCATCCGGCTCTGGCACTCACATTCCGAGCCATTAATCGGTTCCATGGTGCACCACATATCTAATAATCGGTTCCATGGTACACCACACCTCTAATAATCGGTTCCATGGTGCACCACACATCTAATTATCGGTACCATGGAGCACCATTCATCTAAATATATGTACCATGGTGCACCATACATCTAGTAATCGTATCATATTATTACATTTATAATGACAACAACAAAAGTCTTCGGTTATCAAAATTCGCTTTGATGCACTCAGTGAATATTGTTAAATGGTAGAATGTCCTGCAATGCAACGCTGTCTGCAGTTTCTTAGTCTTCAGACTATATTCATTGATTTTCAGGATGTTTGGCTATAGACGTAGTCCGTCAGTTAGTTGGCATAAATCATATCTAAGTCATCGTAAATAATTAGAATTCGTAGCAACAATACAAGTAAAGCAACACGACAAATGGGACTTAGTGCTAACTGACTGCCCCGGACTCACTATAAGACGCGTATACCTAGGCTACCATTCAGCACATCCCGACTCGCCACAAATCGCGTATGTCTAGGCTACCACTGAGCACATCCCGACTCACCATAAGACGTAAGATAAGACACCAGAAGGGAGGGGGAATGGATACATGCCCCTCTAATCTCAAAACTAAGAGTCGCACGGAAATAAAAGAGATGTCACCGGAAAGCACTCGACGAGTAGGGCCAGAAGCCACCCAAACATTTGTGCTCCCCTCAAAAAGTGACGTCACTAGGTGCGTTTATTTGGTCACGACTGACATCATGTTTTTGGCTTTGGGGAGTTCATTTTGGGGAATATTTTTAAAATAAAAATATATTGGTATCAGAATAGGAAGGGAAAATCGACGATGTCCCCCAAAATGTATTCGCACCCAAAAATCAACATGTTTATTTTGAAATTGTCGAAATGTTGAGCTTTCAATTTTCTACAATTTGTATTTTTCTAATGGGTAGAACGGACTGCGAAACGTTGCTTTAGGTCAACTTGCCCTCATAAAAGTGCCTACTCTAGACAGAATCTTCTATATTAGCATAATGGGGAAATATGCGAAATTAATGTCATCAAAAACGTGGAAAAAGTAAAAAATTCCTCTGATGCGTTTTCTTGCGTCCCTAAAGATAAGCAAACGCTGAAAGTTTCATTCAAATATATTTGTCCGCTAAAGCGTGACGACTGGTTGAATTTTTTTTGTAGGTGACCCCACTTGGCCTTAACTAACCCGTTGCCGTAGACGACCTGACCTGAAAATTTTCGCACAACATATAAAATTGATGTGTAAAAGATATGCCAAATTTTGGCGCGCTACCTCTCGCCGTTCTTTCACTATCCGCGGAAAACCTTAAAGGGTCGCATATGACCCCCCCCCGAGACGGGACGGGCTGTTATTCAACACATCCAGACTCACCATAAGGCGCGCATACCTAGGCTTCCATTCAGCACATACCGACTCACCATAAAACGTGCATACCTAAGCTACCATTCAGCACATCCCAACTCACCATAAGACGTGTATACCTAGTAAAGAGTCCATCGAATAGTCGGATAATCGATTAAGTCGACGAATACGAATATTCGAATTCGTCGACAGAAAAATCTTTTAATCGATAAATACGATTATTCCGAATATTCGCCAGCGTTTGCTTCTTCCCGTGTGTCAAGGTCACGGTCAGTGAATTCTTGATGTACAACTGGAATTTCTGTGTTTTGGGCTCATCGAACTCAATACAAAGATAAACGCAATTTTGTATCCCCCGGCCTGATGGTACCAGCCAAGATACCTTTACTAGAAGGTAGATCGAAGTTTTCCTTCAAGCCCGCATGACATCATCCGAAGGTTTTTTAATATGGTATCAATATGGTTGCAGAAGACTTTTCTCAAATCATACGCAATGGTTACTTTTATTTTGCTTCCTCTACAAGCAAATATATTTATCTTCTGCTGACTGAGTTATTAATCTTGTCCTGTTCTTTCCAGTGAACATTTGTTCCGACACATATTTTTATCATGCATAGGCAAGGTTGGATTTGTGCATTGTAATCTTGCATGTTGAGAGGAATATTTTGTAGTCATCCAGTACGGATAATATTTTTGTTCAAACCTTATGCATCGTAACTCAATTTGCAACCCTTTCGGTTAATTTTGAGCAATTTTACTTGATCACAGCAGCTCATTGTCAAACTTAAGAGGTAACTTAGGAGATTCAACCTCCAGATGAGAAAACAAGAAAAATGTTATGGAGAGGATAGTGTTCTGGATTCCAAAAATCCAGGAGCAGCCTATTTTTCCAAACATGTACCTATCTACCTACATTGACACATAACAGTTGTTGAAAACATAGCTTTTTCTAGGCCAACTAGACCCAGGACATGGTGCATTATTCCTTGATTAATTTTGCATGAATTATTGACGATACATGCATAATTGAACATTTATGTACAATACAATCATCATGCTATGAATGCCTTCCTGAAACTTTTCATGAGTTGCAGTCTGATTACCTGTAGTATGAATTCAGCATCTAGATATAATGTTTGAATGTAACACACCTCTATTTCAGGTGTCATGCCTTAATGTGCAGTACCAGAGCATAGAGGTGGCACTGGGCAGGCAACTTTACTAAAGAAGAAATCTGGTTACACCATTTTTATCAGGATTCTGCCTTAGCAAAATTTCTTAGCATACCATAAAACATGTCTAAGTTCTCAAATGTTGGAGAACCAAGAGTATGCTCCAAGCATTTCAAATAAATTGATAAGAGAAGAAACCTAAAGAAAGAACTGCTCAACCCTGCCTCTTTGCAGAGAAGGAAATGTCCCCTACCATCAGCTATTCCCACCATAATATTCCCACCAGCCAAAACCCTGGGTAATCCTAAAAGTTTTTGTATTATTGATGTTTACATCATTTGCAAGATTACTTTGTTGTGTTTTCCTGCTTCGTTTGCATGTTGACAATGTTTTTCCTCCACCAAATAAAAATATGGATAGGCCTGGTTAGGCTATGTCCTTTTATTTCAAGATGTTGGTACTTTTATCTGAGAAAATAGATTAGGCTAGCGAATTTTATGCTATGTTACCTTGCAATTTCTAAAGATTTAATTAATTAGTTATTGTATATGAACCAATTGAAAGCCCTCCTTTTTGGTATTATTTTGCTTTTCAACCAATTTTTGTGCTTGTGGGTAAAAATATGTTCTTTGTGCACCGAAATAACAATCACAATAAGACCCTCATGTCAAACATTTCCCACTAAGTTATAGCTACACTAAGTTAGGGTCAAAGGTATGAGAAATAGATGATTTGGGTCAGATCTGCTGACTGAAATGGTGCATTTATGAGCTACATTTTTTTTTTTACAGAATGGACAAAGAATGATATCAGGTGACAAATGCATCCATTAGATACATTTACATTTGAACAAGTTTTTTTTCTTCTCGTATATGGTGGGCTGTATATAAAATATTTGAACCAGTTTGTACATTTCTTCTGTTCTATCATAAAACTTAGTCTGGAATACAAGCATAATCCCTTTTTTGAAAAAATAGCATAGTTCTTTTCATAGGAACACATGTTCAACTTTATTGACGAAAAGTATCATGTTTTTTGGGATGGCATTACATAGGTTTTGTTTAGGTGATTGGAGCACGATTGCTCGATGTCCTGACCTGTGTAATTTAAGTTTATGTCTCAAACTTAGTATAAAGGAGAGGTTATCCTGAGATAACAAGTGAGTGATGCCTATATTTAGGTTGATTCTTTCCATCAACAATTATGGGATTTGTGTAAAATGCCGCCGCCACACGCCACGGTCTTCACTGCGGAGTTGATGGCCATCAGCAAAACTCTTGCATACATCGAGGTTGACGACAATATTTTACATGTTATTTTGACTGATTCTCTCAGCAGTCTTGTGGCGTTGCGCAGTTTTAACCAGTTTTAACCAGTAGCGGGTCAGGCGTCCATGGTCCAGTTCGCGGACCGCCGATAGGTCATTCACATAATGACCAGATCAGGTCGCGAGTGGTGCCGTTGCTGTATCCGTTCCCGAAGCCGTCCCGTCGGCTCCTGCGACGTCATTGGCTTGAGGGGTATCTCAGCTGAGGCCACCATCAGTGGTAGCCTTACCCGCTGGCGTGTGTGTTCCCTTGCCGCCCCAGTTCGGTACATAGGATCAAGTTCAAGCCGCGCTGTGACAGAGACGGTCACCACGTATGCGCCGACCACTCGTACATTACGGCTGCGATGCGAGTGATGAATGAAAGCAGGCGAAGCTACAGGTGAAAGATGCTTATATTGTGAGTTCATGTTTGTTTTTTTTCTCGCCAACCACAGTTGGCGATCCACGCAGGTAATCGTGCTGCTGCCGTTGTTACTTGGTTATGTTATAAGTTTGCGATACATTCGTACTTGAAATACGTGATGGTTGAAATGCGCAAATACACGTGAAAATCGTACTAAGAACGTATTCGCACTCGGTATATTCGTATACGGTGAGTTTTATGAACTACGCAAGCAGGACGCAACATCTGCGGTTGGGTCGAAGGTAACCGTTTTTATGCAATTTTCCAATTTGTGACTTGTATCCTCAATGACGGGTGCAGCCAGCTTCCTGCACACAGACATAGCGAACAGATGTCATCAGCCGGTATGGACAAACACCCCCTGTCACACCAATTATTTTCACAATTTTCCACCAATATATATATACCAATAATATACCAATAAACCAAACCCGTGCATCCATTCATGTGTAGGCTTAATCGTAAGCATGCGAATAAAGGACATAATCATTTGCAATAATGTTTTGCGGCCCAATAGTGCAGATTGCTTTTGAACCATTAATGCACCAGATACACATACAAACACACACACACACACACACACACACACATATATATATATATATATATATATATATATATATATATATATATATATATATATATATCTATATATATATATACATATATATATACCATATATATATTCATATACATATATAGTATATATATATATATATATACATATATATATATATATATATACATATATGAGGCCTCCTGTCAGTGGCGGATCCAGGGAGGGAAGTTGGGGTATATGCCCCCCCCATGCAAGGTGGCGTCACTTCGACCAGGAAATTACATCCCTCCGCGAAGGCTCGAGTGCACCCCAACATCCTCGAATTTTTCAGCCACAGGCACACAGGCGCCTCTCGGCAGGAAAGGCACCCCTCAAGCTACTTTCGTGGTGGCGCCACTCCAAACACATGTCCCCTCCCCCAGATGACAATTCCTGGATCCGTCCCTGCCTCTTGTAGCAGCTATTGATTTCCTGTGGCGGCTACAGGACCTCTTATGACGACAGAGAGCCTCCTATTGCGGTCTGGGGGCGGTCAGATCACTTCAGGCGGTCTTCTGTGGTTACTTTTCGAAAACTCTCCTGCCACTGAGGGGAAGAAGCTATGGCGCACTTAGCTCCCCCCCTGTCTGTACTTTCTTCCGCTCTTGAACGGGGGTGACAACTTAACCGGCTAAAACGGACGGTATAGGGAGCCTACCAATATCGGGAAAAATCCCTTTATTTTGGAGGCACTTGATGGTCAGCCTGCCGGAAACGGCACATTGTTCGGCAGGAAGAATGTTACTGGGTCATTTAGGATACATTTTGCTGAAGCTGAAGAATAGGTCTTTCAATTGGTATACGTCAAAGTGATCTATATTGCCATAAAACATGCAAGAGAGCGTAGAGAAAAACGGTAAAATTGCATGTAAACCAATGATGAAGGGAAACCTTCAAGCCCGCTACCAAACCCACTTTGTGGGGGCCCGGTACCAGCCGCATTGCAGCGCACGTGCCTGCCGGCCGAAAATCAAACCAATACCCGTCTGTTGTGAACTGCCGGTCCGTTCAGTTTTCAAATTTCAGCGTATTGAGCGGTGTGTGTTTTGTGCTTCGTGCTCTGTGAGGCCGTTATAATCTTGCAGCGGATTTTTGGCATATTGTGAGGGTTCACGGGCGGATCCAGAAGGGGATACGGGGCTATAGCCCCCCCCTGAAGCCAGGGCTTGCCCTCTCGTAAGCCGAGGTCCCCCCCCGCAAAATTCATGTCCCATTCCCTCCCGCTAGTCAACCGCATTTTGCCCTTGCATCTGACGAATTTTACCTTTCCCCTGACGAATTTTACCTTTCCCCTGGGCCCTGACGAATTTTACCTTGCCCCCTGAGGAGTAGACCCCCCCCCCCGTGGATGAAATCCTGGATCCTCCCCTGGTGACAACTAATAAGTTTAGGGTCGAGGGATTTATATCATTTTTGTCAAAATATGATGTGATTTATGACATCAAAACCGCCAATATTTGTGATGAAAAACGCCGAAAAAAATATTTTGAGGGGCTTTACTTTGACAAAATATGATGCACCTATGTTTACATGTTAAAAGATTCGGTTTTGGCTTCTTACGTGGATGACATTCTTTGTTAGCAATCATCTAGCAGTTTTCCAGTTTCCACCCAGATACCAATTTCCACCAATTAGTCAAACTCGACCATACGTAAGGATTTAACACGGGGATCGCAAACAATGAATTAACTAATGTAAGACACAATTGATAAAAAAAGACATCTGAAAAGTCGTTCTACACATGCTAGATTTTTTTCCGAAAATACGTTTCATATTTCTTTTGTAAAAGAGTAATCTACCCACGTAATTTTTACCAAAACAGCCGATTTAGGTGAAAAATATTATACATCCCTATGATCACATAAATCCATCGATCCTATGTAAGTTGTATGAAAAACAATCACAATTGGCCTCAAAATCCAAACTTTAAGATACATACATAGGTGAGCTGGTGATTCTGATCCTAGTCCAGCCGGAAGCATGTCTGAAGGAAGCAGTGAGGATGAATCAGTAAAGGAAGAGGAGATGACGTACTCTGCTGAGAAAGTGCTTAAGAAAGCGCCAACAAGCGTCGTTTGGGACATTTTTTTATTTCAAGGGACATAAAGACTCCAAAATGCCAGACCCGACACGTGTGTTCTGTAAGCTTTGTCCGGCCCAAAAGGCAGGCATGGCATATCATCATAGCACAACGTGTCTGACAAGTCACATGACTAATCACCATAAACAGGATTACGAATCGAAGAAGAATCCGGCAGGCGACAAGAACTCAATAAAGAGCTTCTTCTTCCCCAAAGAAATAGGTGGTCAAATGGAATACAAATTCCGATAAGTGGAAGCCCATGACCTCAGCGATAGCCAAGTGGTGTGTTAAAGACACCAGGCCAGCCGCCATCGTCGGTGACGACGGTTTCATCAGTGTGATGGCTCTGGCTTGTCCGGAGTATGACGTGCCCTGCGAGATAACCATCACAAAATACATAGACGACATGTACGCCAAGGAGTCGGCTCGGGTCAAGGAGGAACTGAAGCAGTTGGAGTTCGTGGCCACTACTACTGATGGTGGAAGCTCAAGCAACGCACGCAGTTTCCAGGAGACCGGGGTGCACGGGATCACCGATGTCTTCCAGATGAAATATTTCACGCTGGGCGTGAAAGAGGTAAAGGAGTCACATACCGCCGTCAACTATCGAAAGAATACGGAAAAGATCACCGAAGAATTTGGTGTGAAGAACAAAGTCGTCCTGACTACCACTGACAACGAGAACAAGATGCGCGCCGCGTTCAAAGCCAATGAGAGGAATGGCTGTTTCCAACATATCCTCCACTCCAGCCTGACGGAGGGGCTCACCAAAGAGAAGGCGGTCAATAACATCGTCCTAAAGCAGAGGAAGATTATTGCCAAGCACAAGTCATACGTCGTCAAATATGGTTTGGAGGAGGCTCAGAAACACCTGGGGATAAAGAAAAAAACCCTCGTTCAGGATGTCGTCAACAGATGGGGGAGTACCCGAGCGTCTACCTCGTCGATCTTGGACGACGAGAAGGTCGAGAAGGACACCTCTACCTCAATGTTTCTCGGGGATGAGCTGGAGGGCTTCATGAACGCTAAGGCCATCAACATGGCTCTCCAGAAGTACAATTTCAAGACCAAAGAGAAGTTCAAGGACTTTCAACTCACGCGAGCTGACATGAAGAAAATACAGCAGCTTAACTCATTTTTGACCACGTTTGACATGTACTCTACGACCCTGGGAGGAAACAAATTTGTAACAGCCTCAGTCGCCATGCCAATCATGAAGTCGATTGAGAAACAGCTGGAGGCCAGCGAGGAGGACGCAGTGTACATCTCCAACATGAAGGACATAATTATGAAGGAATTCAAAGAAAGAACCCAGAAAAATGTTAACATTCCGTTCCTGATGAAGGCTACCGCTCTTGATCCGAGGTTTCTCAAGATGAAGGTCATCTCAGACAAGTCCAAGCGGGACTCGGTGTACAAGGAATTGGCTCAGGAAGCAAGGGAGGCCAAGGATCTCCACAAGGCCAAACATTCCTCCCCGGAAAAGCCTGCCACGAGTGAACCCGTGATCAAGAAAAGAAAGATGGGACTGGAGTGGTCAGAATCATCGTCCGAAGACGAAGATGATAATGATATGGAAGAGATTGATTGGGAGGTTCGAAATTATCGAGCTGAGTCTGAGATTTCCAGAGACGAGGCAGACGTTCTTTCCTGGTGGAGAGAACGCAAGCTAAAGTATCCAAACTTGGCACGTCTCGCAAGGAAGTACTTGTGTATGCCCGCCACTTCCACCCAGTCGGAACGAGTGTACTCCAGCCTCGGCTGGTTGCTCAACAAGAGGCGACTCCAACTTTCAGAAGCCACGTGAACGTGCAAATGTTCCTGAAACAAAACATGTTGTAGGTTGTGTCTAACCCACTGCCGGTTTGGTCGTATAGTGTGTCACTGAGGGATATAAATAGCCCCAAATAATTACTGTTTTGTTTAACTGCCAATGTATTCTGATCGCAGACCTTTATAAATGAACAATAGTCCCTTTACCATGAGGCAGAGGCTATTTGCATCCCTTTTGATGATTTGTATCGACTTCATTGGTGAGGTCAATTTTGGTGAGGTCTACCTACTTAATCTGTATGTATGTTCTAATAAAATGCCAAAACTCAAATACCTACTGTTTTATGTTTCCCTTCCTAACCTAACCTATTTTCTGTGTTTCGAGTATTTTTATTTCGCGCCAGCTCAGAGCGCAATTTTGTTTCCTTGACTAAAATGAGAAATTCAGATTTTCAAATGAAATTTGGGACGTCTATTAATTTAAAAAAAAAATTGTTTCTTCTTCCATCAAAGAGGTTCAAAAGCATGGGAAACCCCCCTTCCTCTCTAAATTTAAAATATCTACAAACTCCAGCACACTGTACAGTGTACAGTGTCAATTACAGTGAAATAACAGTGCTGGTTATTCGAACTTGGTGTTGGTATTGAATGCACAGTGATCGCTCTTACCGACAAGGAGAAGCGTTGTGATGATTACACCGAAATATGCCTGGGTGAATTAGTAAAAATGTAAAAAAAATATCAAAGTTAAAACGCGACTGCTAAAACGTGATCGTGCTGTGTTGGAGCACGATCACAAAATAATATATAAGCGCAAATTACAATGAACCCCGCACGGGGAATACAATTTATACCCATAAATAAAACGCACAAATTTATATAAATGCATTTTAAAAGTTCAGACAAAAGCACAAATATTTTTACTGCAGAGAAAAGTTTGGACAAAAAGTATTTCCAAAACTAAAGTTTTCATGTTTGGTAGTTATCGTGAAGTAATTTCTTTGGTTTCCTTCTGTATTCGGATGCTGATTTCATGCAATTAGATTTATCGAATTAATCGCCAACGAGCGTAGGATGATCGAATAGCTGAATATCCGTCGTATTTTGAAGGCAAATAATCGTATTCGTCGGCGGGCAAAAAAGCATCCGAATTTGCTCTTTAATACCTAGGCTCCCATTCAGCACATATTGACTCATCAGGAGAGGTGGATCTCTACCATTACCATAAACGACTCGATAGGCCTTGACCATAGACAATAACAGTCATATTTATAACCTCTGTATTATTAACTTGACATCGCAACAAAAATGTATCGGAAGTGAAGTGCCGGCGCAGATGTACACGGCAAAAGGCACTGCATTCAGAAGGCGTGCACGTACCGAACATCAATATGCCAAGCAAAATCCTGTCACCAAATGTTGCATTTCGATACATTTTGTGTACTGGTTTAATGTTCTTAAAACACCCACATATTGCTTACGTGGCCAGGTGTGATTTTGATATCCTTGGCCCCAACGCTGATCAGCTGTTTCCCCCACCACCGCCTTCTTCATTTGGACAACTCTGCGCCGTAGCTAGGCAACCTCCGATGATACGCTCCTCACGAATGTCTAAGCTTTAAGCACCTCACGAAGGTCAGATCTCTCGCCACGAACATTTCGCGTGATCTTCGAATGACGCTGGTGGAGGTGCGGCGCAGGACCTGGTCAGTGAGTGCATGGGGTGAACGAAACCACAATATGGGAACAGTTTCGCCATGCGAAAATTAACTTCGGTTTAATGCAAATTATAACTTTTTGTTCAGTGCTTTCCGAAGTGAGGGAAGCGCACAGTTAACCAAGTGGAGGAACGCAAATGTAGCAATCCGTAATCAAAAGGGCGAAATGATTTCCATTTTCTGTCGTGGATTTGATGGCTGACTTCTTTTTATTGACTCATCGATTTAATTTTGAAATTGATTGACTAATGGAAAAATGTTGCGCTCATATTGTCAACACTGAAGTTGATCCAAGGATTGATGAGGTGGATGAGCGACGAATCACCTACACCTTCGTCGTTTATATTGGGTATAGTAGTGAACATTTTTTACGTTAAAAACATTAAGACAGATAGCTTTTTGCTTCGGTCTAAAAATGAAGTGCAACAAAGTATAGAAAAGATACACCTATATTTCAGCTTCCTCAGCACACATAGGTTTTTGGGATGAAAGAAAACTTGTGTGCCCCGGCCGTCTTCTTGAAGAAAGCCCCAGTGCAAAGAAAAACCTACAAGCCCTGAGGAAGGACGACCGGAGATACAACATGTGCGAATCTTGGATATTTATACCGGTTCTTTTAAGTAAGAAAACAGCGCAAAATAACGGCATGCTCATACTTAATATTGGACCGAATTAACACTGGATATATTTCGGCCACGGGTATTCGTCGGCAGTAATCATTTTGTCTCAAAAGCCAATTAACATACGCCAAGTGTACCTCGTGACTCAGCACAGTAATCCGCCTTCATCCTCACATTTCATGAATATATACATGCCTGCAAAATACATACACACACGGAACATAAGCCCACATCAAGATGTCCACAATTCCTTCACGTTCACACAAGTTCACGATTCAGCGTACCATGAACATTGGATAATCCCTCGGAGGCGCAGTCGGTTTATCCGTCACAGCGGCTGCTTTCGTCTGTGAGTGTGTGGTGGTAGTCTGTGAGTGTCCTGCTGGTGCTTTCGTCTGTGAGTGCGTGGTGGTAGTCTGTAAGTGTTCTGCCTGTGAGTATGTTGTGGTAGTCTGTGAGCGTTCTGTGGTGCTTTCGTCTGTGAGTGTGTGGTGGTAGTCTGTGAGTGTCCTGCTGGTCCTTTCGTCTGTGAGTGCGTGGTGGTAGTCTGTAAGTGTGTGGTGGTAGTAGTCTGCCTGTGATTCTTCCTGTATATCTGCGTGGAGGTAGTCTGCCTGTATACCGTGGTGGTAGTCTGCCTGTGAGTATGTGGAGGTAGTCTGTGAATGCTCTGCTGGTGTATGTGAGAAAGAAGAACAAGAGCAAGAGCAAGAGAGAGAGAGAGAGAGAGAGAGAGAGAGAGAGAGAGAGAGAGAGAGAGAGAGAGAGAGAGAGAGAGAGAGAGAGAGAGAGAGAGAGAGAGAGAGAGAGAGATAGAGAGAGAGAGATAGAGAGACAGAGAGAGAGAGAGAGAGAGAGAGATAGAGATAGGGATAGGGATAGGGATAGGGATAGGGATAGGGATAGGGATAGGGATAGGGATAGGGATAGGGATAGGGATAGGGATAGGGATAGGGATAGGGATAGGGATAGGGATAGGGATAGGGATAGGGATAGGGATAGGGATAGGGATAGGGATAGGGATAGGGATAGGGATAGGGATAGGGATAGGGATAGGGATAGGGATAGGGATAGGGATAGGGATAGGGATAGGGATAGGGATAGGGATAGGGTTAGGGATAGAAATAGAGATAGAGATAGAGATAGAGATAGAGATAGAGATAGAGGATAGATATAGATATAGATATAGAGATAGAGATAGAGACAGAGACAGAGACAGAGACAGAGACAGAGACAGAGACAGAGACAGAGACAGACACAGACACAGAGACAGAGACAGAGACAGAGAGAGAGAGAGAGAGAGAGAGAGAGAGAGAGAGAGAGAGAGAGAGAGAGAGAGAGAGAGAGAGAGAGAGAGATGCATGAAACACAAGTGTGTGTGGATGCGATGAACCGGTTGCATTAGGGTTCAAGTTACCGTCATTGTGCTTAATGATGGCTTATTGTTCTTATTGATTCGGTGATTTTGAGCTCGGCAACATCTTTACAGACTTGCAGAATGGATATGTTGAATGTTCTAGGGTCGATTGTGCTGCTCACGTGAGTGTTTTTTTAAGTGTTTGTCAAAGGGGGTGTCAGTCGTTTTGTTTTTGGCGTCTCTCACGTGATCATTAAATCTGCCTCTAACCATGCGTTTTCTTTCTCTTATGTACTTGATGTTCAAGGGCCGGCATAGGTGGCCGATGAAAAGGAAGACTGTGCTTCGTGTATGGCCTGTTTCGCCTTTAATTCCCGCCAGATAACAGTAACACTTTTTGCTTCCAGGACATGGGTGCGGGTTGAGAGCGGACTTCGTCAGAGATTCTGATGGTGTCTTGCCACTCTGCCATGCCACGCGGAATAGTAGCTTCGAAGTTTTGATAACCGTTGCAATTTTTTTAGTCAGCCTGTCTATCTATATGCAGGAGGCTGACGAAAGTTGCGTTGTCTTTGGGGTTTGAACGTCGCGTTTGTGTACTTCGCATGGAGTGTGTTACCTGAGACATTGCTCTTTTGATCATGTCGGATGGATAGTTTGCATGAACCGAAGTTTCGATTTATTGCATACCTCAGTTTTTGGCATCGTTACTAAATCAAAGACGATTGGTTCTTAATAGCTGTGCATACAAAACCAAGGGTTTCGTCACGATGGGATGAGCCAAAAAGATTGGTAAGGATTAATGGTCGCCGCCATCAATTTTATGTATAGCTCAGTTGTGTAAGTATCACCCTTGTTTATGGTCAGAAGTGTAGAAAGGTATTTCTGGTAAAGTATGGTATGATCAGGAAAGGTATGGTCAGAAGGCATTTGTTGTTTACTGGACTGGTCACTTCGGTCCATGGATAATTTTCTGGAGGGATGGAACCTGCGTGTAGTGAGTTTGACCGAGCGTCCAATTACTGAAGACATCAATGCAGCTCATACATGTTATGGGCTGGTGTTGATTAGATAGTCAGGAATAGCGCTTCGATTGCGTTCATGAACATCATGGCCAATGGTGGAGCAATCCGACTCCCCATGACTAAGCTCTGTTGCTGACAGTAATATCTGTCTCCGAACCCCACATATTTGTTATTCAGGCAATGCTCCGGAAGATTTTCGATGTGTGTTGGATTTAGTCCAAACATGTTTATCTCATTGCTATCAAAGTGTAGGAGTTCTATTGTGGTCGAGGTTGCTTCACATGCATATTGCTGTATATTCAACGCATATTTAAAAGCCGCAATGAGAGAAGATTATGAATTTGTAGTAGAGTTTCTATGTAGTGCACGTGATAGTCCAGGACTTTGACCTCGCGTCACAACCAGTTCGGCTGTTCAAAGAGATTGTCCTCTGCACGGTATATTGTGCAGCCGGTTTCGCAATCGAACAGTAACACTCAAACTCCAGTACATACGTAAAATGTTCCACGACAACGAACGACCGCGATATTTCCTTGTTCTAAATTTTAGAGCCAAAATCAGGTATTAATTTGTGACAGCAATTTTATTAATTTGCTGCTCGTTGGTGACAGCAAACGAGCAGCTGTTCGAATGAGAATTTTGCTGCAAAATTTGCAAATCCGGCAGTCGAGCACCACCCTCGACCCAGCTGCACCAGTGTGCCCTCTGGATCCTCTCTCACGGGAACACATATCAGGAGCAGCAGTGGCCGCAGCCTCGCAGTCCATCAGCCCTCACGAGGCCTAAGGACCAGGCAGTGTGGGCGCGCGTTTTATTCGTGATTGTGCGGTGGAGCTCACCCCCTTATCAAAATATTCAACCTTTCAGTACGTATATATTCAATATTCAACTAATTCTCTATCATAGTCAACTAATAAGTACTAACTTCAACTAATATTCAACTAATATTCAAATATCCAACATTCAACCTTTCAACCAAACCTTCCTTTAAGGTCAGGGGCACTTCCAACCGGTGGAAAGGAGCAAATATCATTCCCATAGACAAAGGGAGTGACAAGAAAGATCCCAAAATCTATCGATCAGCCTCTTTATCTTTACTCGTAAAAGCGCTGGAGAGAGTAGTGTATACAATATTTTTTTCAACACGTCGCTCCTGTCTTATGTGCACAGCCGTACGACTTTATCCCAACACGGTCATAATGCACAAATTTAACCACTAATCTTTCTTCTGCGTGGAGGATGTCGGACGGGTAACAGACGGACTCAGACACTTAGACGGACGGACTTAGATCGGGTATCAGACGGACTTAGACAATAATCAGACACAGATTATTCGGCCGCTTTTCTAAGTGTAAATCACACTTTGCTCATCAGAAAGGTGAAACAATCCTACCATCTACAAGACCTTGCTCTCAAACGGCTCGTCTCGTATCTGTCTGCCAGGACCCAGAGTGTCACCATGAGCAGCAAGACCTCCAGTTGGAAGCCAGTGGCTTCCGGAGGCCGGATGGATCCTTGCTGGCTCCTTTCTCTTTTCGATGTTTATTAACGATTTGGCCCAAAATCTTAATTCTGGGTGTCTCCTTTACCCAGATGGTGTAACATTATTCCGCAGTTGCTTCTCCAGCTGACGGCTTATGGCTGCGACAGGACCTCGATCGCTTGGTGGCGCGGTCCGTCAGGTGGGAATGAAATATAAATCCTAGCAAATGTCAAACGTTCAAGATGACCCTCAAGCGAATGTCTGTCTAAATGACGTACAAAATTAGCGATATCAAATTAGAAAAAGTGACCGAATCCCGCAATTTGGGTGTAATACTGGACTCAAAATTACCACTTGGAGGTCATGTCAATCACATCACACGGAAAGCAAACATAGCTATGGATATACTTATAGATCCTTTCAGGCTGGACAGAAACATTAAAATTAAAGCACAGTGCTGTAATGGCTGAGTTCTTCGCCAATGTACGCTCATCTTTAGAATACGCCAGTGTTGCTTTGACGGGCTCCGCTGCCACCCACACGGTGCGGGTCGATCAGAAGTGTAGCACAAATTCTGGATGCCACGAATACCCACGAAGTCAAGGTCACCGACCGGGTTAAGGTCAAACTTGAGGATATACTCCATGAACCGTTGAAGTTGATGATCTTGGGAACCGATCATGTTCAGCAAAAGGTAATTGGTGACATGAACGCCACACAAGTTGCCTGTTCCATTAAAGATATGTCCCAAGGCATTCATGTTGATACTTATCGACCGGGAAGCAGATATTTGACAAAGAAATACACAAGTTGTAAAGGGGAAGCATTTGCAATGCCTTTCACTGCCCACTGGTGAAGATTGCTTTTGTACCCTTAATGCATAAGAGAGAGAGAGAGAGAGAGAGAGAGAGAGAGAGAGAGAGAGAGAGAGAGAGAGAGAGAGAGAGAGAGAGAGAGAGAGAGAGAGAGAGAGATATATATATATATATATATATATATATATATATATATATATATATATATATATATATATATATATATATATATATATATATATACATGTATAAATATATATATATATATATATATATATATATATATATATATATATATATATATATATATATATATATATATATGTATATATATGTATATATATATATATATATATATATATATATACATATATATATATATATATCTATATATAAATATATATATATATATATATATATTATATATATATATATATATATATATATATATATATATATATATATCTATATATATATATATATATTAATCACAGCAGGACAAGGTTAAGACAGTCTTTCTTCACCAATAGGGTAGTAGAACACTGGAACCAGCTGCCAGGAACTATTGTCAGTAGCACCACACTGAACATCTTTACAAACGGCATAGACAATCATTATAAGAATAGGGGGCTTGTTTTTCTTTATTCCAGGGAGGGTTGATCGACAGGGAGGAGTTGGGAGTTGGGAGGAGTTTGTAATTGTTGAGTGTGTTATGCAATAACAAGTGAGTCTCTTATTAAGTCTAAACGCTTTATCTTTATATAGGGTGTACCTAGCAGTGGATTCAGCACCTTCCTTCGGGATGTGATGCTGATGAGATTGTCTATGGTAGCACAATGGGTATGATGATAGGAGTGTGTAATTGTTGAGTGTATTATGCAATAGCAAGTGAGTCTCTTATTAGGTCTGAACGCTTTATGAATTTCTGAGGGGTGTGCATAGCAGTGGATTCGGCACCTTCCTTCGGGATGTGATGCTGATGAGATTGTCTATGGTGGCACGATGGGTATGATGGGAACAATCTCTAGCAGATGGCACTTTGCCTCCGCTAAAGATTTAGGGGAGAAAAGTATGATGGGTGGAGCTTGTGATTGTTGAGGGTGTTATGCGGTAGCAAGTGAGTGGTGCTAGATATGCTGGGATATATAGCTTCCTAGGAACTTGGGATAAGGGATTGATTGGGGTGAGAATATGTACATTTCTAGTACCTTTTCTAGATAGGCTTAACCCAGATGGGCCCCTGTGGCTCTTATTAAGCCTTAATACTTTATGACTTTATATATATATATATATATATATATATATATATATATATATATATGTATATATATATATATATAAATATATATATATATATATGTATATATATATATATGTATATATATATATATAAATATATATATATATATATATATGTATATATATATATTTATATATATACACAACCATACATGACGTGGGCTATCTGAGGGGCCTCCACCCGAAGGGGGCCTGCAGCGGTGAGGAGTATCCTGTTCCGGCTATATGGGGCCCTGTGTCAGTGGCGGATCCAGGAAGGGAAGCTGGAAATGTGCCCCCGTGGAAGGAAGCGCCCCTTCGACCAGGAAAAGACCTCCCTCCGCGAAGGTTCTAGTACACCAAATCTCCCTCTAATTTTGTCCGCCAGCGACACCCCTCGGGAGGAAAATCACCCCTCTAGGTACCTTCGCGGTGGCGCCACTCCAGACACATGTACACTCCTCAGATGACACTTCCTGGATCCGTCCCTGCCTCCTGTGGCCGCAATATGTTTCCTATGGCGACTATGGGGCCTCTTATGACAACAGTGGGCCTCCTGTTGTGGTCTAGGGGCGCGGTCAGATCATTTCAGGCGGTCTTCTGTGGTTCCCTTCCAGGAACTCTCCTGCCACTGAGGGGAGAAGCTATGGCGCCCTTAGTTCCCCTGACTGTCCTTTCGTCCGCTCTTGGACGAGGGTGGCAACTTGACCAGATAAAATGGACGGTAGAGGAAGCCTACCAATATAGATAGAAATCCCTATATTTTGGAGGCGCTTGGTGGCTATCCTGCCGGAAACGGCACATTGTTACGCAGGACGATCTCTACTGGGTTATTTAGGATACACTTAGCTGAAGTTGAGGGGTAGGTCTTTCAATTGGTATACATCTAAATCCTCTTTATTGCCATAAAACGTGCAAGATAGCGTAGAGAAAATCGGTAAAAGTGCATGTAAGCCAATGACGAAGGGAAACCTCCAAGCCCAATGCAACTGCGCTACCAAACAAACTTCGTTGGGGCCCGGTGCTGCTAACGAAAGGCTTAATTGTAATTGTGATGCTTGAAGCCTTTGCGGATGCCTTATCCCTCTCTTTTAAAGAAGTCCTGTTCTGCTACACGTACAATTTTGTAATCTCAAAGCACAAAATCTGCGCTGAAATTTTAACTCAATGCCAAAGTCTGAAGAAACGATGGCATAATTCCAGAGCCTGTGTTTGTGCCATTCCTAGCACGACCGGAGAGACATTCGACGTCTCGACCTCAGTCGGATGGGTTAATCCAATACTAGGTACACATGCAATACTATGTAAATGGCCTTGGGTTACGTCCTTGGGGTAATCAGCTGGCGTCACGTCTGGTGCAAGCCGTGGGCGCCGCCATGTTATCTTTATTGGTATTGCATTAGTACGGCACAGGAAGGGAAGACAAGCTATTCAACTCATGTGTGATGTATGGTAAGCCCTGAACGATACTGAACAAACCAGTGCGGCCAAAATTTTGAGCAGCCCTAAGTAATGTACTTAACGCCTTGATGCTGGAAGCAGGTGTTTAGCCGACGTCCACCTGGGGTGGTCATCACGTCAATCGGCACTTATATTTTCGTCCTTAGCTTTAGCTCGGTGGCATCTCCAGGTTATATAATGTAATATATAATATAATATTGCAACACCAGTACCGGCTGCTGTCATACTGTGTACCTCGGTTGGCTACTACACGTCACAACGCAAACGCTGAAATCTCCCTCCACCGGTGCACCAACAAACGCTGACTTCTCGCTCCACCAGTGCACCGATAAACGCTGACTTCTCGCTCCACCAGTGCACCGACAAACGCTGACTTCTCGCTCCACCAGTGTACCGACAAACAACAGCAGGTGTTCGTAACTCAGTAATGTATTTGGTCAGATGAAGGCGACGTACGGCACAGCCAGCTCAATATCCGCAACAGGTGTCGAAGACCGGCCTGGTATGCTCTGACCAGTACCCGATCAGGGTAGCCCCACGGCCACTCAGCACCCAGACTGCTGTACGGAGGTCGTATCGGCATCGCTGCTGTCCGTATTTCCGAAGATACTTTGAGTGTTCTCCGTACCTGCGCTGGCCGTTCCAACGTTCGTGCCACACCCACTGGTAGAACCCTGCGGAAGCGCAGCATTTCCGTGAGCACAACAGCTGACCGCGCGCTGGAGCCACGGCCGAGCAGCACAACTGTTCTCGTGCGACAAGGCGTGGACACACACAGTTTACTCGCTGGCTTTGTGATTTTCAAACGATATTCTGTGGATTGTAGTCCTGGTACATCTATGATCCCACCATTAGTTAGTGTGTGATTGGTTTTCAACCATAATACGGTATGGATCTTTTAGACCGGAATATGTAGGGAGGGAATTCCGCCCTCCCCCCCCCCCCCCTCCGCCCGTGCGATCTTGGATTATACTGATCCAAATTCAAAACTGGATATCTCAAACTAATTCTACTGGTCAACGTACACTTTTAGAAGGTCAAAATTTCACAAGTTTCGCAGAGGCAATCCATGTTAGAAGGCAATGAAGGGTGGAGAAAAGCATGAACATAATTTAGGACTCCATTTGTATTTTTAGAGGTTAAAGTTGTGCATGGTTATGAATAAATCATTTCTAGTGATCAAAAACACCATTTGATGTCCAAATATGCACATGCAAAACAGCCAATGGAACCCCAGTAGTGGGTGTGGGTCATTTGTTCTACATGGCTGGTTCTTCTTCATAGTCAGTGTCAAAAATACAGATTATCTTGTTATTTTTACATAATATAAATACTTATCGCGAGGTGTTTGACCAGAAGCGTCCCAAGGGAACAATATTAGGGAGCATCCCGAGAGGCCTGAATGGGAAGGCTGTTCAAATTATTGAACATTGGACAAAAAACCTCTTGGATCCGCCACTGCGTGCCGTTTAGCATAATCGTGTTGTACTGGATTCATTTCTCCCTCCTCTTGATCCGCCATTGGCAAACTATCATCATAGCTACGTCATTTGAATACCTGTCAACATCTCCTGGATCCGCCATTGGGAAATCGTCTGACACCGCCACTGCCTGTGGTGCATTATTTGTCCCGAATCCACCCCACACTCCGAATATTCCGATGGAAATTGAATTGATACCACTTTCACAAAACCGTTCACATGTTGTCAATTTTTCCTTCCACTGGATCCGCCCATGGCATGATTATGCTTCCTAGGCTTAAGTTAGCATTTACGTAGGTAAGTAACGTAGTATGGACAGTTCAAGTTCGAATTGTAGGCATCTGAACAGCAAACAGTGCAAATATTCAGATGCATGTGCTGTTCCTAAGGTTTCACAACATAATCGCGGAGGTGCCTCCCAATATTCAGTTCTCCAGCCGCCTCTGAAATAGTTACAAAATTGAAGTTTTGGTACGAAGCTACAAAAGAATGTTAGTAAAAGTCACCGAATATCATGTTTCTGTCACAAATGGCTAGCGAACGACAGGCGAAAAACCACAAAGGGGTCGAAATCTCCCCCTCCCCACTCTCCTTCCTTCTACGAGAATAGGGTTAAGGATGGTTCGACCAGACTCAATGATGCTATCGATTCTTTGCCAAAAAGAATGATAGTGAAAAATTTGCGTGACTCGAAAAAATATACTTTGGAGGTCGAGTTTGAATAGTTCTGTGCTACTATTCTTATTGTCCTCCTCCTTCGTGTAATATCACGTAATGCAAATGGGATACTCATCGAAACGCGGGAGCAAATTTACCAACAGCGAGAAGGTCTATCCGAGATCTGACGAGCTTGTGTCAGAAAGTGCTAAAGAAAATGACATCGACAATTCGCAGACACACATGGCTTACAAATGCGCTCTGAGCCGAGTTTGTTGTTTACTTACGCCGGTGGACGCCGAGACCTGCTTGATCGAGCTGGTACCTTGTGGACCCTGCTGAGTCGCAGTCGTCACATCGGCCTTAGATCCACCCGAGGCGGTGCCGCCGCCGGGGATGCAAATGCCGCCGAAGCAGAGGGGCTTGGCCACAGCGGCCGAGACGCACACCACCAGGAGCAGAGCCACCACCTTCATGTCTGGGGGAGAAAATGTCGTCCTGAACACAACACTAGGAGCTGGGCCACCACCTTCATGTCTGGGGAGAAAAAGTCGTCCTGAACACAACTCCAGGAGAAGGGCCACCACCTTCATGCCTGGGGGAGGAAAAAGTCCTGAACACAACTCCAGAAGCAGGGCCACCACCTTCGGGTCTCGGAAGAAAAAAGTCGTCTCGACTAAACCCGGCGACTAAAAAAAATATCGACTAAACTCGGCGACAGTTGTACATGGCTGAGAGGACAAAACCAGCCAGAGTTGCATGACTGGGGAGGACATAGCCGTCCTTGGTTTCATGACTGGGGGAGATACAACTTCCTCAGCTACATGATTAAGTGATGAGAAAGCCGGTCGGAGTGTAGGACTAAACCAGGGCGCAGCTGCAGGCATGACGTAGCTTCTGAGGAGATGAATCGTGAAGTTCTAGCAGCAAAGATCATGTTTCTATTATGAGCAATTGAAGGATTGCCACTGGAAACGGTCTTGTGATTGCCTTTGCATAGGCATATAAAAATTTGGTGTTGATATGTGTACACAATGGTGTGCAAGTTGGGGATGCTGGGGTTATTGCCACAGAGTAGGTGTTCCAGCTATAACATCTGGAATGCTACGTCCTCACAATGTCTGCTTCACTCTTTGATGTAGATGATGAGCGAGTGCAATGAAGAGAAAATTTGTAAAACTGATCATACCGCTGTACAATTTCCGCACGTCTCCCTTATCTCGAATACTGATCTTCCCATCAATATTAACTACACTTGTCATGGAAATACTGTCAGGTGGAGGAATCGCATCAATTTTTAAGTCGGGAGTTCATGCACTGTCGTCGTGAGTCATATAGCTATATATATATATATATATATATATATATATATATATATATATATATATATATATATATATATATATATATATATATATATATATATATATATATATATATATATATATATATATATATTTAAATATATGTCGATATATATATATATATATATATATATATATATATATATATATATATATATATATGTATATATATATATATTAGCCATACATGATAAATAGTGTGAGTTCCTTGCTGTGTCATAGCAATTTGTCTCCCAAGTTCGCTGGAAATTGGTGGTTAGTTCCAGAGTAGTATCCGCCTAGAGTTAAGTATCACTTACAGCTGTGTAATTTCTGGCCGAGTTTATGCCCAGTTTGCCATGGCTAAACATAAAAGGGCAACATTTTCCCTTCCATACCTGCTTAGCCTGAACGGCAAGCAGTTGAACAGTATCAATGTAAAAGTTTCCTTCCGTAAAAAGAAATACCACGCGTAGCACCAACGGAAAAATCCGGTTATTTCACTAACCACACGGAGCGGGCGGCCACAACTGACCGGCATGATAGTGTTTTTTAAGGCCACACTAAATTAGAAATCCAGCTTGCTGTTGTTTCCTCCGAGACAGTAAGAAAACACCCACTGAAGAATGTTCCTGGTCCATACTCAACTAAGAAAATGCAAGTGCTGAGGATTGGAACTAAGTCCACATTGCATGAGGAAATGGTGACAAACCGATGTTGTGTGTCAGCAATTCAGACGCAAGTGTGCGCACCTGGTGCATAGTACACCTTCAACTGACGAACTTCTGATACGTGGTCTGTGTCTCTCACCTGTAGAGTGAGGAGAGGAGCTGCTGGCTGGAACAGACTGTGGAGTAGCGGAGAGTGGAGCCGCTTTTAATACGCCAACGGAGGGTCCCTGGTGCGGCAGTGCAGTGGAGGGGAGGGGCATATTCCGGTTACTCTGTACGTGACGTATGGACGAGTGGCTGATGCAAGGGGACCAAACCGGTCCTGTAGCTGGGCGGATCGCACGGAGGCTCCGACACAGCTGAATGTCCGCGTCTGCTGCGGCAGATCTTGTGCACGCGCCGGAGATCGCACCTCCTGCAGCAAGTGCGCCACGAATCGACGGCTTCTCATAGCCGTCCATAGCAGTCGACCCTCATAGCTGCCTCGCATGGCCGTCCCATGAAGCCGGCCCTGATCACCAGCCCTCGCTGTCGTCCCTCACAGCCGTCCCTCATACACAGCCGTCCCTCATACACCGCCGTCCCTCATACACAGCCGTCCCTCATACACAGCCGTCCCTCATACACCGCCGTCCCTCATACACAGCCGTCCCTCATGCACAGCCGTCCCTCATACACCGCCGTCCCTCATACACAGCCGTCCCTCATACACAGCCGTCCCTCATACACGCTCCTCGCCTATGTTGCTCTTCACTGCCTATCAAAGTTACCGGGGAACATCTACCGCTGAGTTCACAGATTACTGCAACCTTCCCCACTACCGTCGCTCTCGGCCTCACCACCGTGACCCAAACCCACCCATCATCGCTCAGTACCATCCCATCTCTCATGTCTCACCACCGTGACCCAAATCCACCCATCATCCCTCAGTACCATCCCACTTCTCACGGCCTCACCCCGCGGATCGCCAAATTTCTTGTACGTTTCGTCACGGCCCACATCGAAACACGTGTTCAACGGCTCGCTTGGCCCGCTTTAACGTTGTGAATTTGTTCTAGTGAGGGCCGAAAGTCTATAAGATTGAACAATCTGTAATCCGGTAGTAGTCAGTACTGAGTTATATCACATGCTGTGAACTTGGCTGAAAAGGCCCTGTTCGGCAGATTGGCGCGCGCAATGTCATTTCCATCATCATTACCAACGTCATTATCATTATTATCAAAGGTAAGCTTTGCTACTTACCTTTCTAACCCAAATAAAACAGCAAAGTTGCACCCTTAGGCAAAGTTTGGTTCCTTCATCTTTGACTAATATGTGATACGCTGCACACCGCATGCAATAATTGCATCATTCTACTATTCTATTCAGAATTCAAAACTCAATAGTCATCACTCTTCAAACACCACATTACATTCCATGCAATCCATATTCCATGGTCAGCTTGCCTGTCCTGCAACCGGTGGTTGGCCATTTTGGTTTGCATACTATGCTCTTTGAGAGGACTCGAATTAACTTTAAGCTACTGAGCATAACATTCAAGTAATGAATCATTAATTGAGATTGACAGCAAAATAACCTTGAAACGGCATCACATTTCGAAGAAATTAGTAACAAACAAACCCCACATCACCATAATTAGCTCCTGTTAATTAGTGCTATCACAATTCAAGGTTTGCTTAAATGCTTCGGTGCCTGAAAAATAGGTAGGAATATTATATCGTTTCCCTCTTCTTTCTTCTAATCAATGGCATGTGGCAGTTACAGGGTGCAGACCCGTTATTATTTACTCATCCAATGCCTGCCAAGGTGCAATTGTTTTAAAAGCATATCCCTGAAAATGTTCATCAATATAGGCTTCAATGATTGGAAACGATTCACATATGGCGCTCGGAGGTGCTGTCATCTCGCCTCAGCCAGCGATGTATTGATTCACATGCCTCCACTAGGACTCCTTCCTTCATCGTGCATGGTATTCTGACTCGCCGCATTTCTCAGCTAAGCTGTTTCTGTTGTTTTGCCGTGATTTCTGCTTTTTACTTTATAACTTTGAGCAGTCATTTGAACGTGGAATGATCATACTTCAGGTTGTATTCCTTTTTCGCCGTTAAGTCTGAAGCGTAGACGCGTTTGTTTTCTGTACCTTTCCTCTGTCCTGTTTTGACGCCCGTGGTGGTAAAACATTTCGAGAACACGACCGCTCTTTTTGCATCTGATCGCCATTGTCCACCCTTCATCAACTTCCGAAATTTAAATCCTCGTTCATCAGCTTGTTTCCATCGATTGTTCCATCTTTGCGCCGTGTTTTTGTCATAATCTGGATACATCATTTCTTTTTTTGAGCACGCTTCTTCTTACTCGATTTACATCACATCTATTCACATATATTGGAGTCTCTCATGAATTATTTCATATCATGCAGCGCTATGCATGTCCGGGTCAGCCCTGGTTACACAGACCAATTTTTCTGGGACTTCCTGAATTCCTTCCACAATTTTTCGATCAATTACGCCACCAATCTGAAATAGCATCCCAAGTTTCTATCTTGGTACGTCCAGACGTGTCATGACGTCACGTGCTGTCAATCAGCACTTGACGTCATGAGATGAAAGACAGGAAATGTAATTCCACAAAGTTGAACGTAGTGTGGCAGAATTCGGCTTTAAAATATAAATAAACTCAAATCATACTTAAATAATTTCAATTTTACACAAACAACCATATCCAATAGCAAAATTGTCCATAAGGTTCACTATAGATCACTGCAGAGCATCACCAGCTGATTGTCCATTGTTGTAGCTGGTGTTATCCATACATTCTTTTCAGCAATCCGTGTCGGTTTGCATTAACATCACTGTCTGGTGCTTTCTGCCGTTCATTGCTGTACGTGGTAATCATTAATGGCTACCTGGTGCATTGGCTGCGCCAGGCAGCTCGCAGTCAAAACGAAATAAATCTTAGAAACAAATAGGCAGGATGAAGATGAAAGTGACGCAACAAACTACAGCGAGGTAGACCGCTTGGGTGTATTACTTTAATATGTGGTGGTTTAAAAAAATGAAAAAAAAAAAAAAAAAAGTCACATCAGACTGGCCGGTCCCGGGAATCGGTCACAAAGTTTTGAATACTTACCACCTCCAGTCTTGGCGTTTCTTTTCGCAAGTGTTAGCATGATTCATATTGTAATTGTGGTGTGAACAAATCTTCTTCTTATCTTCTTTAAAATATTTTCGCACCGGGAGAAGTCCATTGAAAGGACGTCTAGTAGCTTTGAAGTGGCGAGTAGCATAGCAAAGTTTGTTCATGTTCCGCTGGAATTGTCTGGTATATGTAAATGCAAAGAAGACAATACCATAATTTTACGGTAAGTCCATTAACGCATGGACATGGGAAAAGGGAGGAGAACAAGTCCCACCTTTTGTCAGCATGGACCTGTGGACACTAGGCGCTCCTCTCTGACTTCGTTGATGATGACAGTGATATCAGTGGAACTTCAGCGACGGTGCGCTGGATGAACAATTTGACTTTATAAAACAGTGTGAAGTAACCTCATGCTCATTTTAGAACTTAAATAAAACCGAATTAACACTGGATATATTTCGGCCACGGACATTCGTCAACGGTAACCATTTTGTTTCGCAAGCTAAGTGTACACACACCAAATGTACCCCTGGACTAAGCACAGTAATCCGCCCTCAATCTCACATTATATGGTTATATACATACCTACCTGTAAATACATGCACAAAGGGAACATCAGCCCACATCGAGGTGTACACAATTTCTTCCCATTCACATCAGTTCTCGATTCAGCATACCATGGACGTGACTAAATAAGATCGATGCGTCCCAAAACCCCGATAGCCAAGTAATCAAAGCACATGGGTAAATTTAGTTATATCCTCTCGCGAGAAGCTGGGTATTATTAGCTTTGGCCGGCCGTCTGAAGCCGCGGTTTTGACCACGAGGTAGACAATGCTTGTGAATCCTGCCCTCCGTGTTGTGCAGCACATTTAAGTGTAAAATGCGAACAAGGTCAATCGGTCATGGCCCGTCGCGTGATCATGCGACTGTGGTCCACCTGTCGGCGCCTTCTGCTGCCTCTGGTGCCCGGTGTCGCCGACAGGTGGTGTCGGCGCTGCACTATCTTCACACAAAGCTGAAGGTGATCCGCCGCGACGTGAAGCCGTCCAACACGTTGTGTGACCGGTACGGCCACGTCAAGCTGTGCGACTTCAGCACCTCCGGCTACCTGGTCGACTCGGTGGCCAAAACCATCGACGACGGGTAGGTGGAAGGCGATGGGCGTTTAAAAAGGAGAGGAGAGAGTGAGTTGATCGAATAATTCAATATTATTGTGTGGTTTTATAGCGGATGGATATGTATTTATATATATACCTATATATATATATATATATATATATATATATATATATATATATATATATATATTATATATATATATACATATATACATACATATATATATACATACATATATATATATATATATATATATATATATATATACATATATATATATGCAAGACAACAGTTTTCTTCCTCGGGAAACGTGGAGAAGAGCACCAGCATTTCATATTCTTGTGAAGTTCAGCCCGTATCCGCCGGTTTTTTCGGCCGATGTTGACGCGTTGTTTCAGTTCAGTCTGTCAATTCAGACCGTCAGTTCAGTTCAGCCAGTGCCAATTCAGTTCAGTCAGTGTCGCGTCAGTTACCGACCGTCAGTTCCTCTGTCAGTTCAGACCGTCAGCGTCAGTGTCAGTTCAGTCAGTGTGAAGTCAGGCCGGCTGGTGGCCTACGACACCATTTGCCGTCTTACGTGCCAATCGTGTGAGCCATGTGCCAACGGCCAACTGGGCCGTGGTACCCGCAGGAGACCCATGCGCGGGTCATCCGGCTCTGGCACTCACACATTCCGAGCCATTAATCGGTTCCATGGTGCACCACACATCTAATTATCGGTTCCATGGTGCACGACACATCTAATTATCGGTTCCATGGAGCACCACACATCTAATTATCGGTTCCATGGTGCACCACACATCTAATAATCGGTTCCATGGTGCACCACACCTCTTATAATCGGTTCCATGGTGCACCACACATCTAATTATCGGTACCATGGAGCACCATTCATCTAAATATATGTACCATGGTGCACCATGCATCTAGTAATCGTATCATATTATTACATTTATAATGACAACAACAATAGTCTTCGGTTATCAAAATTCGCTTTGATGCAATCAGTGAATATTGTTCAATGGTAGAATGTCCTGCAATGCAGCTGCTGTCTGCAGTTCCTTAGTCTTCAGACTCTATTCATTGATTTTCAGGATGTTTGGCTATAGACGTAGTCCGTCAGTTAGTTAGCATAAATCATATCTAAGTCATCGTAAATAATTCGAATTCGTAGCAACAATACAAGTAAAGCAACACGACAAATGGGACTTAGTGCTAACTGACTACCCCGGACTCACTATGGGACGCGTATACCTAGGCTACCATTCAGCACATCCCGACTCGCCACAAA
The DNA here is from genome assembly GCA_034440615.1 of Ashinkailepas kermadecensis. NCBI lineage: Eukaryota > Metazoa > Arthropoda > Thecostraca > Neolepadidae > Ashinkailepas > Ashinkailepas kermadecensis. The sequence goes on from JAOTOM010004241.1 coordinate 58,532, forward strand.
TCGCGTATGTCTAGGCTATCATTGAGCACATCCCGACTCACCATCAGACGTAAGATAAGACACCAAAAGGGAGGGGGGAATCGATACATGCCCCTCTAATCTCAAAACTAAGGGTCGCGCGGAAATAAAAAAAGATGTCACCGGAAAGCACTTGACGAGTAGGGCCAGAAGCCACCCAAACATTTGTGCTCCCCTCAAAAAGTGACGTCACTAGGTGCGTTTATTTGGTCACGACTGACATCATGTTTTTGGCTTTGGGGAGTTCATTTTGGGGAATATTTTTAAAATAAAAATAAATTGGTATCAGAATAGGAAGGGGAAATCGACCATGGCCCCCAAAATGTATTCGCACCCAAAAATCAACATGTTTATTTGGAAATTGTCGAAATGTTGAGCTTTCAATTTTCTACAATTTCTATTTTTCTAATGGGCAGAACGGACTGAGAAACGTTGCTTTAAGTCAACATGCCCTCATAAAAGTGCCTACTCTAGATAGAATCTTCTATATTAGCATAATGGGCAAATATGCAAAACTAATAAGTCATCAAATACGGGGAAGAAATAAAAAAATTCCTCTGATGCGTTTTCTTGCATCCCTAAAGATAAGCAAACGCTGAAAGTTTCATTCAGATATATTTATCCGCTAAAGCGTGACAACTGGTTGAACTTTTTTTTATAGGTGACCTCACTTGACCTTAACTAACTCGTTGACCGTAGACGACCTGAACTGAAAACTTTCGCACAACATATCAAATTGATGTGGGAAAAGATATGCCAAATTTTGGCGCGCTACATCTCACCGTTCTTTCACTATCCGCGGAAAACCATAAAGTGTCGCATATGACCCCCCCCCCCCTCCCCACAGACCGGACGGGCTACCATTCAACACATCCAGACCCACCATAAGACGCGCATACCTAGGCTCCCATTTAGCACATACCGACTCACCATAAAACGTGCATACCTAAGCTACCATTCAGCACATCCCAACTCACGATAATACGTGTATACCTAGGCTCCCATTTAGCACATACCGACTCATCAGGAGAGGTGGATCTCTACCATTACCATAAACGACTCGATAGGCCTTGACCATAGACAATAACAGTCATAATTATAACCTCTGTATTATTAACTTGACATCGCAACAATGATATATCGGAAGTGAAGTGCCGGCGCAGATGTACACGGCAAAAGGCACTGCATACAGAAGGCGTGCACGTACCGAACATCAATATGCCAAGCAAAATCCTGTCACCAAATGTTGCATTTCGATACATTTTGTGTACTGGTTTAATGTTCTTAAAACACCCACATATTGCTTACGTGGCCAGGTATGATTTTGATATCCTTGGCCCCAACGCTGACCAGCTGTTCCCCCACCGCCGCCTTCTTCATTTGGACAACTCTTCGCCATAGCTAGGCAACCTCCGATGATACGCTCCTCACGAATATCTAAGCTTTAAGCTCCTCACGAAGGTCAGATCTCTCGCCGGGAACATTTCGCGTGATCTTCGAATGACGCAGGTGGAGGTGCGGTGCAGGACCTGGTCAGTGGGTGCATGGGGTGAACGAAACCACAATATGGGATAGTTTCGCCATGCGAAAATTAACTTCGGTTTAATGCAAATTATAACTTTTAGTTCAGTGCTTTCCGATGTGAGGGAAGCGCACAGTTAACCAAGTGGAGGAACGCAAATGTAGCAATCCGTCATCAAAAGGGCGAAATGATTTCCATTTTCTGTCGTGGATGTGATGGCTGACTTCTTTTTATTGCCTGATCGATTTAATTTTGAAATTGATTGACTAATGGAAAAATGTCGCGCTCATATTGTCAGCACTGAAGTTGATCCGAGGATTCATTAGGTGGATGAGCGACGAATCACCTACACCTTCGTCGTTGATATTGGGTATAGTAGTGAACGTTTTTGACGTTAAAAACATTAAGACAGATAGCTTTTTGTTTCGGTCTAAAAATGAAGTGCAACAAAGTATCGAAAAGATGCACCTATATTTCAGCTTCCTCAGCACACATAGGTTTTTGGGATGAAAGAAAACTTGTGTGCCCTAGCCGTCTTCTTGAAGAAAGCCCGAGTGCAAAGAAAAACCTACATGCCCTGAGGAAGGACGACCGGAGATACAACAGGTGCGAATCTTGGATATTTATACTGGTTCTTTTAAGTAAGAAAACAGCGCAAAATAATGGCATGCTCATACTTAATATTGAACCGAATTAACACTGGATATATTTCGGCCACGGGTATTCGTCGGCAGTAATCATTTTGTCTCAAAAGCCAATTAACATACGCCAAGTGTACCTCGTGACTCAGCACAGTAATCCGCCTTCATCCTCACATTTCATGAATATATACATGCCTGCAAAATACATACACACACGGAACATAAGCCCACATCAAGATGTCCACAATTCCTTCACGTTCACATAAGTTCACGATCCAGCGTACCATGAACATTGGATAATCCCTCGGAGGCGCAGTCGGTTTATCAGTGACAGTGGCTGCTTTCGTCTGTGAATGTGTGGTGGTAGTCGGTGAGTGTCCTGCTGGTGCTTTCGTCTGTGAGTGCGTGGTGGTAGTCTGTAAGTGTTCTGCCTGTGAGTATGTAGTGGTAGACTGTGAGCGTTCTGTGGTGCTTTCGTCTGTGAATGTGTGATGGTAGTCTGTGAGTGTCCTGCTGGTCCTTTCGTCTGTGAGTGCGTGGTGGTAGTCTGTAAGTGTTCTGCCTGTGAGTATGTGGAGGTAGCAGGGGTGTCGATTTGTGAAAAACATTGGGGGGGGGGGGCCGAAGTGCCAACGCACTAGACCCCCCCCCCCCCCACAAAAAACTCATCGGATTTACCCCACTATATTTTCAGATCTCAGAAATTCTGATTTTTTATTCGACGATGTGCATGTTTATGTTTATTAAGCATCCTCACCAACGGGGAAAATCGTCCAATAACTGGTGAAGTCACATAATTAAAAGAGCAGTGTTCAGTACATGTCAACATAACAACTCTTGGTTGGTTATTGGTTCTACGACACGTCGACCGTTGTGTCATATAGCGTAGCCAATCTCTCACGCCGATTGGTCGCGGGCGAAGAGTAGCGACAGGTGAGACTCGAACTCACCAACATAACAACTCTGAGTAATGGCATGCGACTGCAGTGCCATATAGTGGGCTCGGATCTATCGTCACCGTCACCGTCGCCGTCACTGTTACCCTCCTCCTCACTCCACACACCAACAAACACACACCGGCTTAAATAAGAATACTTCAGCGATCAGATGCAGGCTAAAACACACCGGGATTGATGAAGCATCAGAGCACAGCAGACCTGAACGGTGATGACGATGGGTGAAAGTATTTCCTTGGTGCCTAACGTTAGGGAGGGGAATTTTTCCCTTTAGTACGCCACTGCGGCTGCTCAACGTGTTTTTTCCGCAGATTGCACGATCGAGAGTAGAAAGGCCCTTCGGATAATTTTCTTTCGGGATCCATTCTTAATTTTCCGGTGCTCTGGTCGATTCGATGGAGTCTCCTTGTGGTTTTTGTGGTGAAGTCTATTTTTATAAGCCCCCTGCAGGCTATTTTGGAACCCCGTACGATTCTTCTGGCTCTCGGTGCGTTTTTTCCGGTGCCCAAACAGGTTTCTTTTCCGGCGTCCGGCGATTTCTTATTTTGTGGATCTTTGACGCAATTTTTCCGTCCGCAAGGTGACATTCCGGGTATATATTGGTACTTGGGAAGCCAGCTGCAACTTGTGGGGCTCCGGCACGACGTTTTGGCCCCAGTGAGATTTTCAAGAGAAGCGGCGTGAATTTTTTTTTGTCTAAGTGCGATTTTTTTGGGCCCCGTCGTCACTTGTTGGGATCCCTTGCGGTGGCTACGACACGTTTGTGGGGGCCCAACAAGTTTTGTGGGCTTTTGGAGCTATTGTTGAGATCCCAGATTGATTTTCCGTGTCCGGACTGTTTTTCATTTACCCGGCTTCATTTGTTGGGTGATCTCAACGAGACTTTTAGAGCCCCGGTGGGACCTGCCAGGCCTCTGGCGTGATTTTCAGGGGCCCGGGTAATCATTCTTAGTACCCCAGTCTCGGCGTGATTTTCAGGAGGCCCCGGCCCGACTGTTTGTGGCCCCTGTCGTGATTTTCTTGAATCCCGGCACGACTTGTTTGCGGCCCCAACGTGATTTTCAGGGGCCCGGGTGCAAACTTTTGAGGCCCCAGCGTCATTATCGAGGCTCCTGCGCTACGTTTGGGGACCCCAAAGTGATTTTTCTGAGCCCGGTGCGATTTTTGGTGGACCGAGTGAAATTTTTAGGGAGCATAGCGGTTTTTTCCTAAGCTCGGTGGATTGTTGGGGGCCCCACAACCTATCAGGGGGGGGGTGAGGAAACTGCCCACAATTCCCCCTCCCCATTCGGTATGTCACTGTGCCATGCAATGATGCAACATAAGAATCCAGGAATAGTTCATCTGTTTCATCACTCACATGTGATTTCAACTCCCCAGTTATCCAGACAGTTTAAGGAAAGTCAAACATCTGCTACATGGATCAGCAAGGATGGATTGTAAGGCAACATGTATACCATGGAATTCCGGTCACAGTAGTTATGCTGCAATACATACCTTCTTCAACAGACTGCTTTGGAGATGGATGAGTTCCTGAAGTTTGGTCAGGATTGGAGTTGGAGGTGGATGGAGCAACACTGTGAAGGACATAACATATGGTTCAAGAGACTTGTTTCCATTAACAATGCAGGGGATGAAGTAACATTTTCATTGACTTCTATGGTTTTCATTGGCTTCATTGACTTCTATGGTGTCCTGAGTAAGTAGGACAATCGAGATGGGTTTCTGTTATGTGCATTGTAGAAGCAATGATATAATGTAGCTTTTATACCCCAGTGAGAATGGTATGGATTCACCCATAAGTGAATTTACAAACATACTGATATATCAGTTAACAACAATGCAGGGAGCAATGTGATCAACATGGTCTGTGCCCTAAAACCAAAATAACTAAGTAACAATGCAGGGAATCTGCTGCATAACAGTTTGACCATAAATGAGCCATGATATATGGCATCATACTTCCCATGCTATTTAGAATAGTGAGCTATATTTTGTGTACAAACATCAGGACATTAGAAATGTTAATTAACGTAACACACATCAGTTCCTAACAAGTGTCAGCAATACATTACCTTCATGTGCTTTAAACATGATTCAAGAAAGCACTGTCATCGATTTTAAACTTGCAAAATGAGTGGGCCGCCTGGCATTTTGGGTGCTATTTGAGTGAAGTTGCTGTCTTGTTAGTGAACTGACCACTTATTGAGATATAATTACTTTAACTTTGCCTGCTTCCATCATGCAAATTTGTCATTTTCCAATACATCAGAAATCATCAGAATAACTTTTTGTCCACAAACCGGTGTATGCATTTCTATGAATTTCTCATATTTATTAACACAAATGATGTAGATCTGATCTGCAAATTTATAACTCAGAAAATGTTATCAGCACAGGATTCCATTCCTGAAAATAAAGTACTTTCAACATGTTGTTGTTCTTTGTGAAGCAATAAGTGCAATGCTCTCATGCAGCATGCATATGAAGGTTCATCACGTGCACCAGGTAGCACAAAAAGAGATATTATTGCAGTCTAAGGTAACCACAAGACAGGTTTTACACCCATTTTACCTCCACGAATCATTCAAAGGAGCTAGGTTTTGCCTAGTTGAGTTCGGCTCGGCTTTTGTTGTTAGTAAAAAAAGTCTTCAAAAACGGTCCAAGCTAGATTAGGTTATGTTAGACTTTTTAAGTTGAAAATGTTTGAGTAATTTTTTTTTTTTTGTGGGGGGGAATTGGGCATAAAAATTATCATTTCTTGCATGGAAGTCTAGGCTAGGTTAGGTTAGGTTATGTTACATGTTTTTTGGGAAATGAGCGGTTGCATCATATTCAGCACATTAACAAACACTGCATTAAAAAAGAAATTCAAAGAAGTCGGAGAGTACCATAAGCTGAAAAATTACCCAAAAAGCCAGGTATTATCCCAGTTTAAGGTAACCACAAGACAAATTTTACACACATTTTACCTCCATGAAGCATACAAAGGGGTTAGGTTTGTCAGGTTCGGTTAGGCTTTTGTTGTAAGTTGTAAAAAGAATCATTTGTTGGTAAATAATTTTTGTTAATTATTTTTCTACAAAAAAATAATAAACGGTTCAAGCTAGCTTAGGTTAGGTTTTTTAAGTTGAAAATATTTTAGAAAATGCCTCGAAAATTTAAATAAAAAACAGTTCATTTCTTGTATGAGAAGTTGAACTATGTTAGGTAAGGTTATCATACATCTTGAACATTATTTGCATGCTATATTTCCTTACTCCACGCCATTTTTGTTGGTGTTATTTTTTACTTCCAATTGAAAGGCATGCATTTGCAGCAGAAAGGACATTAAATTTCTGCTTTTATGTGTTTTATTAATATTTTTTATTTAAATTTCCAATGCAATGTTTATGAATGTCACTAAGCTGATTGCACTACTCAGTTTCTGTGCAAATGCTTGTGGTTGTGAGCAGGTCGTGAGCAAAATAACATTAAAAATGGGCTTGGAGTTAGTAACATAGCAATTTAAAAAAACATTACCAATTCAACATAACCTAACGTAACCTAGCCTAACATGACCTTGGAGAAAACAACTACAAAAACAAGATTTGAAAAATATATATCAATTTATTTTCTTGAAATTTTGCAAATGAAAGAACCTAACCCAACCTAATCTAACCAGAATTATTGTGCTTTAAGGTGGTAACTAGGCAAGTTCATACGCATTTGCCTCCATAAAGCAAACAAATGGGCTATGTTTGGTGATGTTAGATTAGTTTAAGTGTTTAAGTTCGACATTTTTTGCAAAAATTGTTCCAAAATTTGAAAGAAATAGGTCTTTTTTTCTTTAAAAGCAGCTTATGTTAGATTAAGTTAAGTTGGGTTACATATTTAATTGTAAAAAAAATACATTGCTTGAAATTTTTACAACTTGATGTTTTGGTTTTGTTTTTCTCCAAGGGGAGGTTAAGCTAGGCTAGGTTAGGTTATGTTGCATTTTTTTATTTAAAAAAAATAATACTTTACCCTATGTCACCCAATTCAAAGCTTTTTGTTGATGTTATTTTCCTCACAACCTGAAATGTAGGCATTTGTATAGAAAATGAGTGGTCCCATCATCTGAGTCACATTCATAAACATTGCATTGAAATGATACATTCCACGAATTCATAAAACACCTTAAAACATTTACCTTAAAACATTTACCTTAAAACATTTACCAAAATGAGCAGTAACACCATGTTCATCACATTCCTAAACATTGCATGGAAAAAAAATTAATCAGAAATTACCTTAAGCTGTAAATTTACCAAAAGCTGTGCCAACCCCTGGACGGAAATGCAACACAAGTTGCCCCAATCCTGGGCAGAAAGGGCACTAAGAGCAGTGGAATGAAAATATTAATAAAAGTAAACAAAAAACAGCTCTTCTTGAAGACAAACGTGGTAGTTATGTGATATTAACATGGAAGCCCTGAGCACAAATCAGAAAAAAAGCATGGACTGGACTTTTTCAAGCTTACCTGCCAACTTCTTCAACTACTGTTCCTTTGGGAATTAAATATCAGCAAGCTATTTATTCACTATTTATAATCACACCAATCCGCAGATACATCAGAATGTGCGAAGTACAAAAAACGAATCAGTACGACGTCACATGAGATTGGCCTCCGGATTAAACACTACGCGCAATTGCACCACAAATGTCTTACCTCCGTCACACTTGTCACTGTAACCTCAAATTTAGACTTTAGGCGCTGGAATTTCTGTAACTGAAATTTTTCTTTGGATGTTACGATTTTGGATGTTCTGAGGAACGCCCATCACGATTTGTGACATTTAATACGCGCTAGTGTCTATCGATACAAATCGACACCCCTGCTTTGGAGAAAAATAGAAACAAAAATTAAGCAATATATATTCTGAACATTTTGTAAATTGAACAACCGAACCCAACTTACCCGAACCTAATGTCAGCTGCTTTTGAAGAAAAATGTCCGATTTTATTTTATTTTTTGAAAATGATTGAACAATTTTTCCAAGGTAAACAACTAAACTAGCCTAACCTAGCCAACTCGGTATCATTGTGCTTTAAGGTGGTAACAAGACAAGTTTGTACACACATTTGCCTCCATATAGCAAGCAAATGGGTTAGGTTTGGTTAAGTTAGGTTAGTTTAGGTTTTTCAAGTAGGAAAACTTTTTTAAAAAATTCCATCCGCAAAAGGATACAAATCGACCTCCCTGGGAGGTAGTCTGTGAGTGCTCTGCTTGTGTATGTGAGAGAGAAGAGCAAGGGAGCGAGTAAGCGAGCGAGCAAGAGAGCGAATATGAGAGCAAGTAAGAGAGCAAGTAAGAGAGCAAGTAGAGAGAGAGAGAGAGAGAGAGAGAGAGAGAGAGAGAGAGAGAGAGAGAGAGAGAGAGAGAGAGAGAGATATATATATATATATATATATATATATATATATATATATATATATATATATATATATATATATATATATATATATATATATATATATATATATATATATATATATATATATATATATATATATATATATATATATATATATATATATATATATATATATATATATATATATATATATATATATATATATATATATATATATATATATATATATATATATATATATATATATATAATATATATATAGAGAGAGAGAGAGAGAGAGAGAGAGAGAGAGAGAGAGAGAGAGAGAGAGAGAGAGAGAGAGAGAGAGAGAGAGAGAGAGAGAGAGAGAGAGAGAGAGAGAGAGAGAGAGAGAGAGAGAGAGAGAGAGAGAGAGAGAGAGAGAGAGAGAGAGAGAGAGAGAGAGAGAGAGAGAGATATATATATATATACATATATATATATATATATATATATATATATATATATATATATATATATATATATATGTATATATATGTATAAAGATATATATATATATATATATATATATATGTATATATACGTATAAATATATATATATATATATATATATATATATATATATATATATATATATATATTAATCACAGCAGGACAAGGTTAAGACAGTCTTTCTTCACCAACAGGGTAGTAGAACACTGGAACCAGCTGCCAGGAACTATTGTCAGTAGCACCACACTGAACATCTTTACAAACGGCATAGACAATCATTATAAGAATAGGGGGCTTGTTTTTCTTTATTCCAGGGAGGGTTGATCGACAGGGAGGAGTTGGGAGTTGGGAGGAGTTTGTAATTGTTGAGTGTGTTATGCAATAGCAAGTGAATCTCTTATTAAGTCTAAACGCTTTATCTTTATATAGGGTGTACCTAGCAGTGGATTCAGCACCTTCCTTCGGGATGTGATGCTGATGAGATTGTCTATGGTAGCACAATGGGTATGATGATAGGAGTTTGTAATTGTTGAGTGTATTATGCAATAGCAAGTGAGTCTCTTATTAAGTCTGAACGCTTTATGAATTTCTGTGGGGTGTGCATAGCAGTGGATTCGGCACCTTCCTTCGGGATGTGATGCTGATGAGATTGTCTATGGTGGCACGATGGGTATGATGGGAACAATCTCTAGCAGATGGCACTTTGCCTCCGCTAAAGATTTAGGGGAGAAAAGTATGATGGGAGGAGATTGTGATTGTTGAGGGTGTTATGCGGTAGCAAGTGGGTGGTGTTAGATATGCTGGGATATATAGCTTCCTTGGAACTTGGGATAAGGGATTGATTGGGGTGAGAATATGTACATTTCTAGTACCTTTTCTAGATAGGCTTAACCCAGATGGGCCCCTGTGGCTCTTATTAAGCCTTAATACTTTATGACTTTTTATATATATATATATATATATATATATATATATATATATATATATGTATATATATATATATATTTATATATATACACAACCATACATGACGTGGGCTATCTGAGGGGCCTCCACCCGAAGGGGGCCTGCAGCGGTGAGGAGTATCCTGTTCCGGCTATATGGGGCCCTGTGTCAGTGGCGGATCCAGGAAGGGAAGCTGGAAATGTGCCCCCGTGGAAGGAAGCGCCCCTTCGACCAGGAAAAGACCTCCCTCCGCGAAGGTTCGAGTACACCCAATCTCTCTCTAATTTTGTCCGCCAGAGACACCCCTCGGGAGGAAAATCACCCCTCTAGGTACCTTCGCGGTGGCGCCTCTCCAGACACATGCGCACTCCTCAGATGACACTTCCTGGATCCGTCCCTGCCTCCTGTGGCCGCAATATGTTTCCGATGGCGACTATGGGGCCTCTTATGACAACAGTGGGCCTCCTGTTGTGGTCTAGGGGCGCGGTCAGATCATTTTAGGCGGTCTTCTGTGGTTCCCTTCCAGGAACTCTCCTGCCACTGAGGGGAGAAGCTATGGCGCCCTTAGTTCCCCTGACTGTCCTTTCGTCCGCTCTTGGACGAGGGTGGCAACTTGACCAGATAAAATGGACGGTAGAGGAAGCCTACCAATATAGATAGAAATCCCTATATTTTGGAGGCGCTTGGTGGCCATCCTGCCGGAAACGGCACATTGTTAGGCAGGACGATCTCTACTGGGTTATTTAGGATACACTTGGCTGAAGTTGAGGGGTAGGTCTTTCAATTGGTATACATCTAAATCATCTTTATTGCCATAAAACGTGCAAGATAGCGTAGAGAAAATCGGTAAAAGTGCATGTAAGCCAATGACGAAGGGAAACCTCCAAGCCCAATGCAACTGCGCTACCAAACAAACTTCGCTGGGGCCCGGTGCTGCTATCGAAAGGCTTAATTGTAATTGTGATGCTTGAAGCCTTTGCGGATGCCTTATCCCTCTCTTTTAAAGAAGTCCTGTTCTGCTACACGTACAATTTTGTAATCTCAAAGCACAAAATCTGCGCTGAAATTTTAACTCAATGCCAAAGTCTGAAGAAACGATGGCATAATTCCAGAGCCTGTGTTTGTGCCACTCCTAGCACGACCGGAGAGACATTCGACGTCTCGACCTCAGTCGGATGGGTTAATCCAATACTAGGTACACATGTAATACTATGTAAATGGCCTTGGGTTAAGCCCTTGGGGTAATCAGCTGGCGTCACGTCTGGTGCAAGCCGTGGGCGCCGCCATGTTATCTCTATTGGTATTGCATTAGTACGGAGCAGGAAGGGAAGACAAGCTATTCAACTCATGTGTGATGTATGGTAAGCCCTGAACGATACTGAACAAACCAGTGCGGACAAAATTTTGAGCAGCCCTAAGTAATGTACTTAACGCCTTGATGCTGGAAGCAGGTGTTTAGCCGACGTCCACCTGGGGTGGTCATCACGTCAATCGGCACTTATATTTTCGTCCTTAGCTTTAGCTCGGTGGCATCTCCAGGTTATATAATGTAATATATAATATAATATTGCAACACCAGTACCGGCTGCTGTCATACTGTGTACCTCGGTTGGCTACTACACGTCACAACGCAAACGCTGACTTCTCCCTCCACCGGTGCACCAACAAACGCTGACTTCTCGTTCCACCAGTGCACCGATAAACGCTGACTTCTCGCTCCACCAGTGCACCGACAAACGCTGACTTCTCGCTCCACCAGTGCACCGACAAACGCTGACTTCTCGCTCCACCAGTGTACCGACAAACAACAGCAGGTGTTCGTAACTCAGTAATGTATTTGGTCAGATGAAGGCGACGTACGGCACAGCCAGCTCAATATCCGCAACAGGTGTCGAAGACCGGCCTGGTATGCTCTGACCAGTACCCGATCAGGGTAGCCCCACGGCCACTCAGCACCCAGACTGCTGTACGGAGGTCGTATCGGCATCGCTGCTGTCCGTATTTCCGAAGATACCTTGAGTGCTGTCCGTACCTGCGCTGGCCGTTCCAACGTTCGTGCCACACCCAGTGGTAGAACCCTGCGGAAGCGCAGCATTTCCGTGAGCATAACAGCTGACCGCGCGCTGGAGCCACGGCCGAGCAGCACGACTGTTCTCGTGCGACAAGGCGTGGACACACACAGTTTACTCGCTGGCTTTGTGATTTTCAAACGATATTCTGTGGATTGTAGTCCTGGTACATCTATGATCCCACCATTAGTTAGTGTGTGATTGGTTTTCAACCATAATACGGTATGGATCTTTTAGACCGGAATATGTAGGGAGGGAATTCCGCCCCCCCCCCCTCCGCCCGTGCGATCTTGGATTATACTGATCCAAATTCAAAACTGGATATCTCAAACTAATTCTACTGGTCAACGTAGACTTTTAGAAGGTCAAAATTTCACAAGTTTCGCAGAGGCAATCCATGTTAGAAGGCAACGAAGGGTGGAGAAAAGCACGAACATAATTTAGAACTCCATTTGTATTTTTAGAGGGTAAAGTTGTACATGGTTATGAATAAATCATTTCTAGTTATCAAAAACACCATTTGACGTCCAAATATGCACATGCAAAACAGCCAACGGAGCCCCAGTAGTGGGTGTGGGTCATTTGTTCTACATGGCTGGTTCTTCTTCATAGTCAGTGTCAAAAATACAGATTATCTTGTTATTTTTACATAATATAAATACTTATCGCGAGGTGTTTGACCAGAAGCGTCCCAAGGGAACAATATTAGGGAGCATCCCGAGAGGCCTGAATGGGAAGGCTGTTCAAATTATTGACCATTGGACAAAAACCTCTTGGATCCGCCACTGCATGCCGTTTAGCATAATCGTGTTGTACTGGATTCATTTCTCCCTCCTCTTGATCCGCCATTGGCAAACTATCATCATAGCTACGTCATTTGAATACCTCTCAACATCTCCTGGATCCGCCATTGGGAAATCGTCTGACACCGCCACTGCCTGTGGTGCATTATTTGTCCCGAATCCACCCCACACTCCGAATATTCCGATGGAAATTGAATTGATACCACTTTCACAAAACCGTTCACATGTTGTCAATTTTTCCTTCCACTGGATCCGCCCATGGCATGATTATGCTTCCTAGGCTTAAGTTAGCATTTACGTAGGTAAGTAACGTAGTATGGACAGTTGAAGTTGGAATTGTAGGCATCTGAACAGCAAACAGTGCAAATATTCACATGCATGTGCTGTTCCTAAGGTTTCACACCATTATCGCGGAGGTGCCTCCCAATATTCAGTTCTCCAGCCGCCTCTGAAATAGTTACAAAATTGAAGTTTTGATAGGAAGTTACAAAAGAATGTTAGTAAAAGTCACCGAATATCATGTTTCTGTCACAAATGGCTAGGGAACGACAGGTGAAAAACCACAAAGGGGTCGAAATCTCCCCCTCCCCACTCCCCTTCCTTCTACGAGAAGAGGGTTAAGGATGGTTCGACCAGACTCAATGATGCTATCGATTATTTGCCAAAAAGCATGATAGTGAAAAATTTGCGTCACTCCAATAAATATACTTCTCTTTGGAGGTCGAGTTTGAATAGTTCTGTGCTACTATTCTTATTGTCCTCCTCCTTCGTGTAATATCACGTAATGCAAATGGGATACTCATCGAAACGCGGGAGCAAATTTACCAACAGCGAGAATGTCTATCCGAGAACTGACGAGCTTGTGTCAGAAAGTGCTAAAGAAAATGACATCGACAATCCGCAGACACATGGCTTACAAATGCGCTCTGAGCCGAGTTTGTTGTTTACTTACCCCGGTGGACGCCGAGACCTGCTTGATCGAGCTGGTACCTTGTGGACCCTGCTGAGTCGCACTCGTCACATCGGCCGTAGATCCACCCGAGGCGGTGCCGCCGCCGGGGATGCAAATGCCGCCGAAGCAGAGGGGCTTGGCCACAGCGGCCGAGACGCACACCACCAGGAGCAGAGCCACCACCTTCATGTCTGGGGGAGAAAATGTCGTCCTGAACACAACACTAGGAGCTGGGCCACCACCTTCGTGTCTTCGGAGAAAAAGTCGTCCTGAACACAACTCCAGGAGAAGGGCCACCACTTTCATGACTGGGGGAGGAAAAAGTCCTGAACACAACTCCAGAAGCAGGGCCACCACCTTCGGGTCTGGGAAGAAAAAAGTCGGCTCGACTAAACGCGGGGACGAAAACAAATATCGACTAAACCCGGGGACAGCTGTACATGGCTGAAAGGACAAAACCAGCCAGAGTTGCATGACTGGGGAGGACATAGCCGTCCTTGGTTTCATGACTGGGGGAGATAAAACATCCTCAGCTACATGATTAAGTGATGAGAAAGCCGGTCGGAGTGTACGACTAAACCAGGGCGCAGCTGCAGGCATGACGTAGCTTCTGAGGAGATGAATCGTGAAGTTCTAGCAGCAAAGATCATGTTTTCTATTATGAGCAATTGAATGATTGCCACTGGAAACGGTCTTGTGATTGCCTTTGCATAGGCATATACAAATTTGGTGTTGATATATGTACACAATGGTGTGCAAGTTGGGGATGCTGGGGTTATTGCCACAGAGTAGGTGTTCCAGCTATAACATCTGGAATGCTACGTCCTCACAAAGTCTGCTTCACTCTTTGATGTAGATGATGAGCGAGTGCAATGAAGTGAAAATTTGTAAAACTGATCATGCCGCTGTACAATTTCCGCACGTCTCCCTTATCTCGAATACTGATCTTCCCATCAATATTAACTACACTTGTCATGGAAATACTGTCAGGTGGAGGAATCGCATCAATTTTTTTAAGTCGGGAGTTCATGCACTGTCGTCGTGAGTCATATAGCTATATATATATATATATATATATATATATATATATATATATATATATATATATATATATATATATATATATATATATATATATATATATAAATATATATATATATATGTATTTAAATATATGTCGGTATATATATATGTAGGAAAGTCCTTATTGGCACGTGATAGTCTAGCGACCTCTTGTTCGCGATAACTCCAGTTACAAAAGTACCAGCACCTTTTGCTGCCCTGTATTGCACTGCAGCACTCCACGATCACACGAGAACTCCAGACACCGTACAGTACGTTCTCCTCGAAGGGTAAGCCGTGATACTGCCTTTCCTATGAATTTATAAGCTGAATTTAGTTGGGGGCGCGCGCGCGGAGCAGCGGTTCGACCTGTAAGAGTATTCAAGCTGAACTGCCTTGGGGGCGCACGAGCACTAGCGGCCGGAAGGCCCCCGCTCACGGATTGGTCAAGGGCCGCAGAAGCACACCATGACCTTACATCCATGTCGACGGCCTTCTAGAAGGGGAAATAGTCTATTTCTAGTGGCGGTGACAATGCGTTACGTTTACGGTATTATATCAATTACGGTTACGGGACGGCCAAACGTATAACTTTATGTGAACACAGTTACATCTAGCATTAACGACGGCGGCGGTACGGGCTGGCGGGCGGGTACGCCGCTCAGACATGGGGAGGGGTTCGAGGTCACCTCTGCAGACGCGACGTCTGGCGCGCTGGGATGCTGGAGAGGGGAGGAGAGGTACAATGTCCAATGTCCGGCAGACGGCCGTCTCGGAGCCGGGTATTTGTCGCGCCATGACGAAGGGGCATTGCTGAATTATATGGGATCAAGACGCTCAAAAACTAACTCTCTTATATATATATATATATATATATATATATATTAGCCATACATGATAAATAGTGTGAGTTCCGTGCTGTGTCATAGCAATTTGTCTCCCAAGTTCGCTGGAAATTGGTGGTTAGTTCCAGAGTAGTATCCGCCTAGAGTTAAGTATCACTTACAGCTGTGTAATTTCTGTCCGAGTTTATGCCCAGTTTGCCATGGCTAAACATAAAAGGGCAACATTTTCCCTTCCATACCTGCTTAGCCTGAACGGCAAGCAGTTGAACAGTTTCAATGTAAAAGTTTCCTTCCGTAAAAAGTTGTCAAATACCACGCGTAGCACCAACGGAAAAATCCGGTTATTTCACTAACCACACGGAGCGGGCGGCCACAACTAACCGGCATGATAGTGTTTTTTAAGGCCACACTAAATTAGAAATCCAGCTTGCTGTTGTTTCCTCCGAGACAGTAAGAAAACACCCACTGAAGAATGTTCCTGGTCCATACTCAACTAAGAAAATGCAAGTGCTGAGGATTGGAACTAAGTCCACATTGCATGAGGAAATGGTGACAAACCGATGTTGTGTGTCAGCAATTCAGACGCAAGTGTGCGCACCTGGTACACCTTTAACTGACGAACTTCTGAAACGTGGTCTGTGTCTCTCACCTGTAGAGTGAGGAGACGAGCTGCTGGCTGGAACAGACTGTGGACTAGCGGAGAGTGGAGCCGCTTTTAATACGCCAACGGAGGGTCCGTGGTGCGTCAGTGCAGTGGAGGGGAGGGGCATATTCCGGTTACTCTGTACGTGACGTCTGGACGAATGGCCGATGCAAGGGGACCAAACCGGTCCTGTAGCTGGGCGGATCGCACGGAGGCTCCGACACAGCTGAATGTCCGCGTCTGCTGCGGCAGGTCTTGTGCACGCGCCGGAGATCGCACCTCCTGCAGCAGGTGCACCACGAATCGGACGGTTTCTCATAGCCGTCCATCGCAGTCGACCCTCATAGCTGCCTCGCATGGCCGTGTCATGAAGCTGGCCCTGATCACCAGCCCTCGCTGTCGTCCCTCACAGCCGTCCTGATACACCACCGTCCCTCAAACACCGCCGTCCCTCATACACAGCCGTCCCTCATACACAGCCGTCCCTCATACACCGCCGTCCCTCATACACAGCCGTCCCTCATACACAGCCGTCCCTCATACACAGCCGTCCCTCATACACAGCCGTCCCTCATACACAGCCGTCCCTCATACACCGCCGTCCCTCATACACAGCCGTCCCTCATACACAGCCGTCCCTCATACACAGCCGTCCCTCATACACAGCCGTCCCTCATACACAGCCGTCCCTGATACACGCTCCTCGCCTATGTTGCTCTTCACTGCCTATCAAAGTTACCGGGCAACATCTACCGCTGAGTTCACAGATTACTGCAACCTTCCCCACTACCGTCGCTCTCGGCCTCACCACCGTGACCCAAACCCACCCATCATCGCTCAGTACCATCCCATCTCTCATGTCTCACCACCGTGACCCAAATCCACCCATCATCCCTCAGTACCATCCCACTTCTCACGGCCTCACCCCGCGGATCGCCAAATTTCTTGTTCGTTTCGTCACGGCCCACATCGAAACACGTGTTCAACGGCTCGCTTGGCCCGCTTTAACGTTGTGAATTTGTTCTAGTGAGGGCCGAAAGTCTATAAGATTGAACAATCTGTAGTCCGGTAGTAGTCAGTACTGAGTTATATCACATGCTGTGAACTTGGCTGAAAAGTCCCCGTTCGGCAGATTGGCGCGCGCAATGTCATTTCCATCATCATTACCAACGTCATTATCATTATTATCAAAGGTAAGCTTTGCTACTTACCTTTCTAACCCAAATAAAACAGCAAAGTTGCACCCTTAGGCAAAGTTTGGTTCCTTCATCTTTGACTAATATGTGATACGCTGCACACCACATGCAATAATTGCATCATTCTACTATTCTATTCAGAATTCAAAACTCAATAGTCATCACTCTTCAAACACCACATTACATTCCATGCAATCCATATTCCATGGTCAGCTTGCCTGTCCTGCAACCGGTGGTTGGCCATTTTGGTTTGCATACTATGCTCTTTGATATTGAGAGGACTCGAATTAACTTTAAGCTACTGAGCATAACATTCAAGTAATGAATCTTAATCGAGATTGACAGCAAAATAACCTTGAAACGGCATGACATTTCGAAGAAATTAGTAACAAACAAACCCCACATCACCATAATTAGCTCCTGTTAATTAGTGCTATCACAATTCAAGGTTTGCTTAAATGCTTCGGTGCCTGAAAAATAGGTAGGAATATTATATCGTTTCCCTCTTCTTTCTTCTAATCAATGGCATGTGGCAGTTACAGGGTGCAGACCCGTTATTATTTACTCATCCAATGCCTGCCAAGGTGCAATTGTTTTAAAAGCATATCCCTGAAAATTTTCATCAATATAGGCTTCAATGATTGGAAACGATTCGCATATGGCGCTCGGAGGTGCTGTCATCTCGCCCCAGCCAGCGATGTATTGATTCACATGCCTCCACTAGGACTCCTTCCTTCATCGTGCATGGTATTCTGACCTCGCCCCAGCCAGCGATGTATTGATTCACATGCCTCCACTAGGACTCCTTCCTTCATCGTGCATGGTATTCTGACCTCGCCCCAGCCAGCGATGTATTGATTCACATGCCTCCACTAGGACTCCTTCCTTCATCGTGCATGGTATTCTGACTCGCCGCATTTCTCAGCTAAGCTGTTTCTGTTGTTTTGCCGTGATTTATGCTTTTTACTTTATAACTTTGAGCAGTCATTTGAACGTGGAATTATCATACTCCAGGTTGTATTCCTTTTTCGCCGTTAAGTCTGAAGCGTAGACGCGTTTGTTTTCTGTACCTTTCCTCTCTGTCCTGTTTTGACGCCCGTGGTGGTAAAACATTTCGAGAACACGACCGCCCTTTTTGCATCTGATCGCCATTGTCCACCCTTCATCAACTTCCGAAATTTAAATCCTTGTTCATCAGCTTGTTTCCATCGATTGTTCCATCTTTGCGCCGTCTTTTTGTCATAATCTGGATACATCATTTCTTTCTTTGAGCACGCTTCTTCTTACTCGATTCACATCACATCTATTCACATATATTGGAGTCTCTCATGAATTATTTCATATCATGCAGCGCTATGCATGCCCGGGTCAGCCCTCGTTACACAGACCAATTTTTCTGGGACTTCCTGAATTCCTTCCACAATTTTTCGATCAATTGCGCCACCAATCTGAAATAGCATCCCAAGTTTCTATCTTGGTACGTCCAGACGTGTCATGTCGTCACGTGCTGTCAATCAGCACTTGACGTCATGAGATGAAAGACAGGAAATGTAATTCCACAAAGTTGAACGTAGTGTGGCAGAATTCGGCTTTAAAATATAAATAAACTCAAATCATACTTAAATAATTTCAATTTTACACAAACGACCATATCCAATAGCAAAATTGTCCATAAGGTTCACTATAGATCACTGCAGAGCATCACCAGCTGATTGTCCATTGTTGTAGCTGGTGTTATCCATACATTCTTTTCAGCATTCCGTGTCGGTTTGCATTAACATCACTGTCTGGTGCTTTCTGCCGTTCATTGCTGTACGTGGTAATCATTAATGGCTACCTGGTGCATTGGCTGCGCCAGGCAGCTCGCAGTCAAAACGAAATAAATCTTAGAAACAAATAGGCAGGATGAAGATGAAAGTGACGCAACAAACTACAGCGAGGTAGACCGCTTGGGTGTATTACTTTAATATGTGGTAGATTGCAGGTTACCATGACTTTGGAAGCTGAGAAATATGACTGAATTTATGGATTTGGTAGTTGTGCAGTTTACATTAACTACATGGTGCAACATTTAATGCATTGAACACTGCATAAGTCAAAGCCTGGCAATGTTACCTAATTTTGCTCCTTCCGCAGATGCTAGACTGAGGATAGCAGGTAATAGGAATACCGAAATGTTCTAAGGATTCTTTTGTAACCATCATGCCCTTTCTATGAATACCTACCAATACAAAAGGAAAATCTTTGTATGTTCTTTATTTTCGATCTGTGACGTTTGAGTGAACGACGCTTTCAAGGTTAATGTTAGCTGCGTATTTGTCCTTCCTTAATCGGATAATATCAATGGAACCATTTTTGGGGGGAAGAAAATAGAAAAACTGATCTTTTGGCCGGGTCCAACCGGGCTTGATCACATCAGACTGGTCGGTCCCGGGAATCGGTCACAAAGTTTTGAATACTTACCACCTCCAGTCTTGGCGTTTCTTTTCGCAAGTGTTAGCATGATTCATATTGTAATTGTGGAGTGAACAAATCTTCTTCTTATCTTCTTTAAAATCTTTTCGCACCGGGAGAAGTCCATTGAAAGGACGTCTAGTAGCTTTGAAGTGGCGAGGAGCATAGCAAAGTTTGTTCATGTTCCGCTGGAATTGTCTGGTATATGCAAATGCAAAGAAGACAATACCATAACTTTACGGCAAGTCCATTAACGCATGTACATGGGAAAAGGGAGGAGAACAAGTCCCACCTTTTGTCAGCATGGACCTGTGGACACTAGGCGCTCCTCTCTGACTTCGTTGATGATGACAGTGATATCAGTGGAACTTCAGCGACGGTGCGCTGGATGAACAATTTGACTTTATAAAACAGTGTGAAGTAACCTCATGCTCATTTTAGAACATAAATAAAACCGAATTAACACTGGATATATTTCGGCCACGGACATTCGTCAACGGTAACCATTTTGTTTCGCAAGCTAAGTGTACACACACCAAATGTACCCCTGGACTAAGCACAGTAATCCGCCCTCAATCTCACATTATATGGTTATATACATACCTACCTGTAAATACATGCACAAAGGGAACATCAGCCCACATCGAGGTGTACACAATTTCTTCCCATTCACATCAGTTCTCGATTCAGCATACCATGGACGTGACTAAATAAGATCGATGCGTCCCAAAACCCCGATAGCCAAGTAATCAAAGCACATGGGTAAATTTAGTTATATCCTCTCGCGAGAAGCTGGGTATTATTAGCTTTGGCCGGCCGTCTGAAGCCGCGGTTTTGACCACGAGGTAGACAATGCTTGTGAATCCTGCCTCCGTGTTGTGCAGCACATTTAAGTGTAAAATGCGAACAAGGTCAATCGGTCATGGCCCGTCGCGTGATCATGCGACTGTGGTCCACCTGTCGGCGCCTTCTGCTGCCTCTGGTGCCCGGTGTCGCCGACAGGTGGTGTCGTCGCTGCACTATCTTCACACAAAGCTGAAGGTGATCCGCCGCGACGTGAAGCCGTCCAACACGTTGTGTGACCGGCACGGCCACGTCAAGCTGTGCGACTTCAGCACCTCCGGCTACCTGCTCGACTCGGTGGCCAAAACCATCGACGACGGGTAGGTGGAAGGCGGTGGACGTTTAAAAAGGAGAGGAGAGAGTGAGTTGATCGAATAATTCAATATTATTGTGTGGTTTTATAGCGGATGGATATGTATTTATATATATACCTATATATATATATATATATATATATATATATATATATGTATATATATGTATATATATATATACATATATACATACATATATATATACATACATATATATATATATATACATATATATATATGCAAGACAACAGTTTTCTTCCTCGGGAAACGTGGAGAAGAGCACCAGCATTTCATATTCTTGTGAAGTTCAGCCCGTATCCGCCGGTTTTTTCGGCCGATGTTGACGCGTTGTTTCAGTTCAGTCTGTCAATTCAGACCGTCAGTTCAGTTCAGCCAGTGCCAATTCAGTTCAGTCAGTGTCAGTTCCGACCGTCAGCGTCAGTTCAGACTGTCAGTGTCAGTTCAGTCAGTGTGAAGTCAGGCCGGCTGGTGGCCTACGACACCATTTGCCGTCTTACGTGCCAATCGTGTGAGCCATGTGCCAACGGCCAACTGGGCCGTGGTACCCGCAGGAGACCCATGCGCGGGTCATCCGGCTCTGGCACTCACACATTCCGAGCCATTAATCGGTTCCATGGTGCACCACACATCTAATTATCGGTTCCATGGTGCACGACACATCTAATTATCGGTTCCATGGAGCACCACACATCTAATTATCGGTTCCATGGTGCACCACACATCTAATTATCGGTTCCATGGTGCACCACACCTCTAATAATCGGTTTCATGGTGCACCACACATCTAATTATCGGTACCATGGAGCACCATTCATCTAAATATATGTACCATGGTGCACCATGCATCTAGTAATCGTATCATATTATTACATTTATAATGACAACAACAATAGTCTTCGGTTATCAAAATTCGCTTTGATGCAATCAGTGAATATTGTTCAATGGTAGAATGTCCTGCAATGCAGCTGCTGTCTGCAGTTCCTTAGTCTTCAGACTCTATTCATTGATTTTCAGGATGTTTGGCTATAGACGTAGTCCGTCAGTTAGTTAGCATAAATCATATCTAAGTCATCGTAAATAATTCGAATTCGTAGCAACAATACAAGTAAAGCAACACGACAAATGGGACTTAGTGCTAACTGACTACCCCGGACTCACTATGGGACGCGTATACCTAGGCTACCATTCAGCACATCCCGACTCGCCACAAATCGCGTATGTCTAGGCTATCATTGAGCACATCCCGACTCACCATCAGACGTAAGATAAGACACCAAAAGGGAGGGGGGAATCGATGCATGCCCCTCTAATCTCAAAACTAAGGGTCGCACGGAAATAAAAAAAGATGTCACCGGAAAGCACTTGACGAGTAGGGTCAGAAGCCACCCAAACATTTGTGCTCCCCTCAAAAAGTGACGTCACTAGGTGCGTTTATTTGGTCACGACTGACATCATGTTTTTGGCTTTGGGGAGTTCATTTTGGGGAATATTTTAAAAATAAAAATAAATTGGTATCAGAATAGGAAGGGGAAATCGACCATGGCCCCCAAAATGTATTCGCACCCAAAAATCAACATGTTTATTTGGAAATTGTCGAAATGTTGAGTTTTCAATTTTCTACAATTTCTATTTTTCTAATGGGCAGAACGGACTGAGAAACGTTGCTTTAAGTCAACATGCCCTCATAAAAGTGCCTACTCTAGACAGAATCTTCTATATTAGCATAATGGGCAAATATGCAAAACTAATAAGTCATCAAATACGGGGAAGAAATAAACAAATTCCTCTGATACGTTTTCTTGCATCCCTAAAGATAAGCAAACGCTGAAAGTTTCATTCAGATATATTTATCCGCTAAAGCGTGACAACTGGTTGAACTTTTTTTATAGGTGACCTCACTTGACCTTAACTAACTCGTTGACCGTAGACGACCTGACCTGAAAACTTTCGCACAACATATCAAATTGATGTGGGAAAAGATATGCCAAATTTTGGCGCGCTACATCTCACCGTTCTTTCACTATCCGCGGAAAACCATAAAGTGTCGCATATGACCCCCCCCCCCCCCACAGACCGGACGGGCTACCATTCAACACATCCAGACCCACCATAAGACGCGCATACCTAGGCTCCCATTTAGCACATACCGACTCACCATAAAACGTGCATACCTAAGCTACCATTCAGCACATCCCAACTCACGATAATACGTGTATACCTAGGCTCCCATTTAGCACATACCGACTCATCAGGAGAGGTGGATCTCTACCATTACCATAAACGACTCGATAGGCCTTGACCATAGACAATAACAGTCATAATTATAACCTCTGTATTATTAACTTGACATCGCAACAATGATATATCGGAAGTGAAGTGCCGGCGCAGATGTACACGGCAAAAGGCACTGCATACAGAAGGCGTGCACGTACCGAACATCAATATGCCAAGCAAAATCCTGTCACCAAATGTTGCATTTCGATACATTTTGTGTACTGGTTTAATGTTCTTAAAACACCCACATATTGCTTACGTGGCCAGGTATGATTTTGATATCCTTGGCCCCAACGCTGACCAGCTGTTCCCCCACCGCCGCCTTCTTCATTTGGACAACTCTTCGCCATAGCTAGCCAACCTCCGATGATACGCTCCTCACGAATGTCTAAGCTTTAAGCTCCTCACGAAGGTCAGATCTCTCGCCGGGAACATTTCGCGTGATCTTCGAATGACGCAGGTGGAGGTGCGGTGCAGGACCTGGTCAGTGGGTGCATGGGGTGAACGAAACCACAATATGGGATAGTTTCGCCATGCGAAAATTAACTTCGGTTTAATGCAAATTATAACTTTTAGTTCAGTGCTTTCCGATGTGAGGGAAGCGCACAGTTAACCAAGTGGAGGAACGCAAATGTAGCAATCCGTAATCAAAAGGGCGAAATGATTTCCATTTTCTGTCGTGGATGTGATGGCTGACTTCTTTTTATTGCCTGATCGATTTAATTTTGAAATTGATTGACTAATGGAAAAATGTCGCGCTCATATTGTCAGCACTGAAGTTGATCCGAGGATTCATTAGGTGGATGAGCGACGAATCACCTACACCTTCGTCGTTGATATTGGGTATAGTAGTGAACGTTTTTGACGTTAAAAACATTAAGACAGATAGCTTTTTGTTTCGGTCTAAAAATGAAGTGCAACAAAGTATCGAAAAGATGCACCTATATTTCAGCTTCCTCAGCACACATAGGTTTTTGGGATGAAAGAAAACTTGTGTGCCCTAGCCGTCTTCTTGAAGAAAGCCCGAGTGCAAAGAAAAACCTACATGCCCTGAGGAAGGACGACCGGAGATACAACAGGTGCGAATCTTGGATATTTATACTGGTTCTTTTAAGTAAGAAAACAGCGCAAAATAATGGCATGCTCATACTTAATATTGAACCGAATTAACACTGGATATATTTCGGCCACGGGTATTCGTCGGCAGTAATCATTTTGTCTCAAAAGCCAATTAACATACGCCAAGTATACCTCGTGACTCAGCACAGTAATCCGCCTTCATCCTCACATTTCATGAATATATACATGCCTGCAAAATACATACACACACGGAACATAAGCCCACATCAAGATGTCCACAATTCCTTCACGTTCACATAAGTTCACGATCCAGCGTACCATGAACATTGGATAATCCCTCGGAGGCGCAGTCGGTTTATCAGTGACAGTGGCTGCTTTCGTCTGTGAATGTGTGGTGGTAGTCGGTGAGTGTCCTGCTGGTGTTTTCGTCTGTGAGTGCGTGGTGGTAGTCTGTAAGTGTTCTGCCTGTGAGTATGTAGTGGTAGACTGTGAGCGTTCTGTGGTGCTTTCGTCTGTGAATGTGTGATGGTAGTCTGTGAGTGTCCTGCTGGTCCTTTCGTCTGTGAGTGCGTGGTGGTAGTCTGTAAGTGTTCTGCCTGTGAGTATGTGGAGGTAGCAGGGGTGTCGATTTGTGAAAAACATTGGGGGGGGCCGAAGTGCCAACGCACTAGACCCCCCCCCCAAAAAAAACTCATCGGATTTACCCCACTATATTTTCAGATCTCAGAAATTCTGATTTTTTATTCGACGATGTGCATGTTTATGTTTATTAAGCATCCTCACCAACGGGGAAAATCGTCCAATAACTGGTGAAGTCACATAATTAAAAGAGCAGTGTTCAGTACATGTCAACATAACAACTCTTGGTTGGTTATTGGTTCTACGACACGTCGACCGTTGTGTCATATAGCGTAGCCAATCTCTCACGCCGATTGGTCGCGGGCGAAGAGTAGCGACAGGTGAGACTCGAACTCACCAACATAACAACTCTGAGTAATGGCATGCGACTGCAGTGCCATACAGTGGGCTCGGATCTATCGTCACCGTCACCGTCGCCGTCACTGTTACCCTCCTCCTCACTCCACACACCAACAAACACACACCGGCTTAAATAAAAATACTTCAGCGATCAGATGCAGGCTAAAACACACCGGCATTGATGAAGCATCACAGCACAGCAGACCTGAACGGTGATGACGATGGGTGAAAGTATTTCCTTGGTGCCTAACGTTAGGGAGGGGAATTTTTCCCTTTAGTACGCCACTGCGGCTGCTCAACGTGTTTTTTCCGCAGATTGCACGATCGAGAGTAGAAAGGCCCTTCGGATAATTTTCTTTCGGGATCCATTCTTAATTTTCCGGTGCTCTGGTCGATTCGATGGAGTCTCCTTGTGGTTTTTGTGGTGAAGTCTATTTTTATAAGCCCCCTGCAGGCTATTTTGGAACCCCGTACGATTCTTCTGGCTCTCGGTGCGTTTTTTCCGGTGCCCAAACAGGTTTCTTTTCCGGCGTCCGACGACTTCTTATTTTGTGGATCTTTGACGCAATTTTTCCGTCCGCAAGGTGACATTCCGGGTATATATTGGTACTTGGGAAGCCAGCTGCAACTTGTGGGGCTCCGGCACGACGTTTTGGCCCCAGTGAGATTTTCAAGAGAAGCGGCGTGAATTTTTTTTTGTCTAAGTGCGATTTTTTGGGGCCCCGTCGTCACTTGTTGGGATCCCTTGCGGTGGCTACGACACGTTTGTGGGGGCCCAACAAGTTTTGTGGGCTTTTGGAGCTATTGTTGAGATACCAGATTGATTTTCCGTGTCCGGACTGTTTTTCATTTACCCGGCTTCATTTGTTGGGTGATCTCAACGAGACTTTTAGAGCCCCGGTGGGACCTGTCAGGCCTCTGGCGTGATTTTCAGGGGCCCGGGTAATAATTCTTAGTACCCCAGTCTCGGCGTGATTTTCAGGAGGCCCCGGCCCGACTGTTTGTGGCCCCTGTCGTGATTTTCTTGAATCCCGGCACGACTTGTTTGCGGCCCCAACGTGATTTTCAGGGGCCCGGGTGCAAACTTTTGAGGCCCCAGCGTCATTATCGAGGCTCCTGCGCTACGTTTGGGGACCCCAAAGTGATTTTTCTGAGCCCGGTGCGATTTTTGGTGGACCGAGTGAAATTTTTAGGGAGCATAGCGCATTTTTTTCCTAAGCTCGGCGGATTGTTGGGGGCCCCACAACCTATCAGGAGGGGGGGTGGGTGAGGCAACTGCCCACAATTCCCCCTCCCCATTCGGTATGTCACTGTGCCATGCAATGATGCAACATAAGAATCCAGGAATAGTTCATCTGTTTCATCACTCACATGTGATTTCAACTCCCCAGTTATCCAGACAGTTTAAGGAAAGTCAAACATCTGCTACATGGATCAGCAAGGATGGATTGTAAGGCAACATGGATACCATGGAATTCCGGTCACAGTAGTTATGCTGCAATACATACCTTCTTCAACAGACTGCTTTGGAGATGGATGAGTTCCTGAAGTTTGGTCAGGATTGGAGTTGGAGGTGGATGGAGCAACACTGTGAAGGACATAACAACATATGGTTCAAGAGACTTGTTTCCATTAACAATGCAGGGGATGAAGTAACATTTGCATTGACTTCTATGGTTTTCATTGGCTTCATTGACTTCTATGGTGTCCTGAGTAAGTAGGACAATCGAGATGGGTTTCTGTTATATGCATTGTAGAAGCAATGTTATAATGTAGCTTTTATACCCCAGTGAGAATGGTATGGATTCACCCATAAGTGAATTTACAAACATACTGATATATCAGTTAACAACAATGCAGGGAGCAATGTGATCAACATGGTCTGTGCCCTAAAACCAAAATAACTAAGTAACAATGCAGGGAATCTGCTGCATAACAGTTTGACCATAAATGAGCCATGATATATGGCATCATACTTCCCATGCTATTTAGAATAGTGAGCTATATTTTGTGTACAAACATCAGGACATTAGAAATGTTAATTAACGTAACACGCATCAGTTCCTAACAAGTGTCAGCAATACATTACCTTCATGTGCTTTAAACATGATTCAAGAAAGCACTGTCATCGATTTTAAACTTGCAAAATGAGTGGGCCGCCTGGCATTTTGGGTGCTATTTGAGTGAAGTTGCTGTCTTGTTAGTGAACTGACCACTTATTGAGATATAATTACTTTAACTTTGCCTGCTTCCATCATGCAAATTTGTCATATTCCAATACATGAGAAATCATCAGAATAACTTTTTGTCCACAAACCGGTGTATGCATTTCTATGAATTTCTCATATTTATTAACACAAATGATGTAGATCTGATCTGCAAATTTATAACTCAGAAAATGTTATCAGCACAGGATTCCATTCCTGAAAATAAAGTACTTTCAACATGTTATTGTTCTTTGTGAAGCAATAAGTGCAATGCTCTCATGCAGCATGCATATGAAGGTTCATCACGTGCACCAGGTAGCACAAAAAGAGATATTATTGCAGTCTAAGGTAACCACAAGACAGGTTTTACACCCATTTTACCTCCACGAATCATTCAAAGGAGCTAGGTTTTGCCTAGTTGAGTTAGGCTAGGCTTTTGTTGTTAGTAAATAAAAAAGTCTTCAAAAACGGTCCAAGCTAGATTAGGTTATGTTAGACTTTTTAAGTTGAAAATGTTTGAGTAATTTTTTTTTTTTGTGGGGGGGGAATTGGGCATAAAAATTATCATTTCTTGCATGGAAGTCTAGGCTAGGTTAGGTTAGGTTATGTTACATGTTTGTTTGGAAATGAGCGGTTACATCATATTCAGCACATTAACAAACACTGCATTAAAAAAAGAAATTCAAAGAAGTCGGAGAGTACCATGAGCTGAAAAATTACCCAAAAAGCCAGGTATTATCCCAGTTTAAGGTAACCACAAGACAAATTTTACACACATTTTACCTCCATGAAGCATACAAAGGGGTTAGGTTTGTCAGGTTCGGTTAGGCTTTTGTTGTAAGTGGTAAAAAGAATCATTTGTTGGTAAATAATTTTTGTTAATTATTTTCTACAAAAAAATAATAAACGGTTCAAGCTAGCTTAGGTTAGGTTTTTTAAGTTGAAAATATTTTAGAAAATGCCTCGAAAATTTAAATAAAAAACAGTTCATTTCTTGTATGGGAAGTTGAACTATGTTAGGTAAGGTTATCATACATCTTGAACATTATTTGCATGCTATATTTCCTTACTCCACACCATTTTTGTTGGTGTTATTTTTTACTTCCAATTGAAAGGCATGCGTTTGCAGCAGAAAGGACATTAAATTTCTGCTTTTATGTGTTTTATTAATATTTTTTTATTTAAATTTCCAATGCAATGTTTATGAATATCACTAAGCTGATTGCACTACTCAGTTTCTGTGCAAATGCTTGTGGTTGTGAGCAGGTCGTGAGCAAAATAACATTAAAAATGGGCTTGGAGTTAGTAACATAGCAATTTTTAAAAAAAACATTACAAATTCAACATAACCTAACGTAACCTAGCCTAACATGACCTTGGAGAAAACAACTACAAAAACAAGATTTGAAAAATATATATCAATTTATTTTCTTGAAATTTTGCAAATGAAAGAACCTAACCCAACCTAATCTAACCAGAATTATTGTGCTTTAAGGTGGTAACTAGGCAAGTTCATACGCATTTGCCTCCATAAAGCAAACAAATGGGCTATGTTTGGTGATGTTAGATTAGTTTAAGTGTTTAAGTTCGACATTTTTTGCAAAAATTGTTCCAAAATTTGAAAGAAATAGGTCTTTTTTCTTTAAAAGCAGCTTATGTTAGATTAAGTTAAGTTGGGTTACATTTTTTAATTGTAAAAAAAAATACATTGCTTGAAATTTTTACAACTTGATGTTTTGGTTTTGTTTTTCTCCAAGGGGAGGTTAAGCTAGGCTAGGTTAGGTTATGTTGCATTTTTTTATTTTAAAAAAATAATACTTTACCCTATGTCACCCAATTCAAAGCTTTTTGTCGATGTTATTTTCCTCACAACCTGAAATGTAGGCATTTGTATAGAAAATGAGTGGTCCCATCATCTGAGTCACATTCATAAACATTGCATTGAAATGATACATTCCACGAATTCATAAAACACCTTAAAACACAAATTTACCAAAATGAGCAGTAACATCATGTTCATCACATTCCTAAGCATTGCATGGAAAAAAAATTAATCAGAAATTACCTTAAGCTGCAAATTTACCAAAAGCTGTGCCAACCCCTGGACGGAAATGCAACACAAGTTGCCCCAATCCTGGGCAGAAAGGGCACTAAGAGCAGTGGAATGAAAATATTAATAAAAGTAAACTAAAAACAGCTCTTCTTGAAGACAAACGTGGTAGTTATGTGATATTAACATGGAAGCCCTGAGCACAAATCAGAAAAAAGCATGGACTGGACTTTTTCAAGCTTACCTGCCAACTTCTTCAACTACTGTTCCTTTGGGAATTAAATATCAGCAAGCTATTTATTCACTATTTATAATCACACCAATCCGCAGATACATCAGAATGTGCGAAGTACAAAAAACGAATCAGTACGACGTCACATGAGATTGGCCTCCGGATTAAACACTGCGCGCAATTGCACCACAAATGTCTTACCTCCGTCACACTTGTCACTGTAACCTCAAATTTAGACTTTAGGCGCTGGAATTTCTGTAACTGGAATTTTTTCTTTGCATGTTACGATTTTGGATGTTCTGAGGAACGCCCATCACGATTTGTGACATTTAATACGCGCTAGTGTCTATCGATACAAATCGACACCCCTGCTTTGGAGAAAAAATAGAAACAAAAATTAAGCAATATATATTCTGAACATTTTGTAAATTGAACAACCGAACCCAACTTACCCGAACCTAATGTCAGCTGCTTTTGAAGAAAAATGTCCGATTTTATTTTATTTTTGAAAATGATTGAACAATTTTTCCAAGGTAAACAACTAAACTAGCCTAACCTAGCCAACTCGGTATCATTGTGCTTTAAGGTGGTAACAAGACAAGTTTGTACACACATTTGCCTCCATATAGCAAGCAAATGGGTTAGGTTTGGTTAAGTTAGGTTAGTTTAGGTTTTTCAAGTAGGAAAACTTTTTAAAAAAATTCCATCCGCAAAAGGATACAAATCGACGCCCCTGGGAGGTAGTCTCTGAGTGCTCTGCTGGTGTATCTGAGAGAGAAGAGCAAGAGAGCGAGTAAGCGAGCGAGCAAGAGAGCGAATATGAGAGCAAGTAAGAGAGCAAGTAAGAGAGCAAGTAAGAGAGCGAGAGAGAGAGAGAGAGAGAGAGAGAGAGAGAGAGAGGGAGAGAGAGAGAGAGAGAGAGAGAAAAGAGAAGAGAGAGAGAGAGAGAGAGAGAGAGAGAGAGATTATATTATATATTATATATATATATATATATATATATATATATATATTATATATATATATATATATATATATATATATTATATATATATATATATATATATATATATATATATATATATATATATATATATATATATATGAAAAAAAAAAAAATATAATATATATATATATATATATATATATATATATATATATATATATATATATATGATATAGAGAGAGAGAGAGAGAGAGAGAGAGAGAGAGAGAGAGAGAGAGAGAGAGAGAGAGAGAGAGAGAGAGAGAGAGAGAGAGAGAGAGAGAGAGAGAGAGAGAGAGAGAGAGAGAGAGAGAGAGAGAGAGAGAGAGAGAGAGAGAGAGAGAGTGGATACGATGCGATGTGTGATGTGGATGCGATTGCGATGCGATTGCGATTGCGATGCGATGTGATGTGGATGCCATGAACCGGTTGCATTAGGGTTCAAGTTACCATCATTGTGCTTAATGATGGCTTATTGTTCTTATTGATTCGGTGATTTTCAGCTCGGCAACATCTTTACAGACTTGCAGAATGGATATGTTGAGTGTTCTAGGGTCGATTGTGCTACTCGCGTGAGTGTTTTTTAAGTGTTTGTCAAAGGGGGTGTCAGTCGTTTTGTTTTTGGCGTCTCTCACGTGATCATTACATCTGCCTCTAACCATGCGTTTTCTTTCTCTTATGTACTTGATGTTCAAGGGCCGGCATAGGTGGCCGATGAAAAGGAAGACTGCGTTTCGTGTATGGCCTGTTTCGCCTTTAATTCCCGCCAGATAACAGTAACACTCTTTGCTTCCAGGACATGGGTGCGGGTTGAGAGCGGACTTCGTCAGAGGTTCTGATGGTGTTTTGCCACTCTGCCATGCCACGCGGAATAGTAGCTTCGAAGTTTTGATAACCGTTGATATTTGTTTGGTGAGCCTATCTATCTATATGCGGGAGGCTGACGAAAGTTGCGTTGTCTTTGGGGTTTGAACGTCGCGTTTGTGTACTTCGCATGGAGTGTGTTACCTGAGACATTGCTCTTTTGATCATGTGGGATGGATAGTTTGCATGAACCGAAGTTTCGATTTATTGCATACCTCAGTTTTTGGCATCGTTACTAAATCAAACACGATTGGTTCTTAATAGCTGTGCATACAAAACCAAGGGTTTCGTCTCGATGGGATGAGCCGAAAAGATTGGAAGGATTATGGGCGCCGCCATCAATTTTATGTATAGCTCAGTTGTGTAAGTATCACCCTTGTTTATCGTCAGAAGTGTAGAAAGGTATTTCTGGTAAAGTATGGTATGATCAGGAAAGGTATGGTCAGAAGGCATTTGTTGTTTACTGGACTGGTCACTTCGGTCCATGGATAATTTTCTGGAGGGTTGGAACCTGCGTGTAGTGAGTTTGACCGAGCGTCCAATTACTGAAGACATCAATGCAGCTCATACATGTTATGGGCTGGTGTTGATTAGATAGTCAGGAATAGCGCTTCGATTGCGTTCATGAATATGATGGCCAATGGTGGAGCAATCCGACTCCCCATGACTAAGCTCTGTTGCTGACAGTAATATCTGTCTCCGAACCCCACATATTTGTTATTCAGGCAATGCTCCGGAAGATTTTCGATGTGTGTTGGATTTAGTCCAAACATGTTTATCTCATTGCTATCAAAGTGTAGGAGATCTATTGTGTTCGAGGTTGCTTCACATGCATATTGCTGTATATTCAACGCATATTTAAAAGCCGCATTGAGAGATCATGAATTTGTAGTAGAGTTTCTATATAGTGCACGTGATAGTCCAGGACTTTGACCTCGCGTCACAACCAGTTCGGCTGTTCAAAGAGATTGTCCTCTGCACGGTATATTGTGCAGCCGGTTTCGCAATCGAACAGTAACACTCAAACTCCAGTGCATACGTAAAATGTTCCACGACAACGAACGACCGCGATATTTCCTTGTTCTAAATTTTAGAGCCAAAATCAGTTATTAATTTGTGACAGCAATTTTATTAATTTGCTGCTCGTTGGTGACAGCAAACGAGCAGCTGTTCGAATGAGAATTTTGCTGCAAAATTTGCAAATCCGGCAGTCGAGCACCACCCTCGACCCAACTGCACCAGTGTGCCCTCTGGATCCTCTCTCACGGGAACACATATCAGGAGCAGCAGTGGCCGCAGCCTCGCAGTCCATCAGCCCTCACGAGGCCTAAGGACCAGGCAGTGTGGGCGCGCGTTTTATTCGTGATTGTGCGGTGGAGCTCACCCCCTTATCAAAATATTCAACCTTTCAGGACGTATATATTCAATATTCAACTAATTCTCTATCATAGTCAACTAATAAGTACTAACTTCAACTAATATTCAACTAATATTCAAATATCCAACATTCAACCATTCAACCAAACCTTCCTTTAAGGTCAGGGGCATTTCCAACCGATGGAAAGAAGCAAATATCATTCCCATAGACAAAGGGAGTGACAAGAAAGATCCCAAAATCTATCGATCAGCCTCTTTATCTTTACTCGTAAAAGCGCTGGAGAGAGTAGTGTATACAATATTTTTTCAACACGTCGCTCCTGTCTTATGTGCACATCCGCACGACTTCATCCCAAAACGGTCATAATGCACAAATTTAGCCACTAATCTTTCTTCTGCGTGGGGGATGTCGGACGGGTATCAGACGGACTCAGACACTTAGACGGACGGACTTAGATCGGGTATCAGACGGACTTAGACAATAATCAGATACAGATTATTCGGCCGCTTTTCTAAGTGTAAATCACACTTTGTTCATCAGAAAGGTGAAACAATCCTACCATCTACAAGACCTTGCTCTCAAACGGCTCGTCTCGTATCTGTCTGCCAGGACCCAGAGTGTCACCATGAGCAGCAAGACCTCGAGTTGGAAGCCACTGGCTTCCGGGGGCCGGATGGATCCTTGCTGGCTCCTTTCTCTTTTCGATGTTTATTAACGATTTGCCCCAAAATCTTAATTCTGGGTGTCTCCTTTACCCAGATGGTGTAACATTATTCCGCAGTTGCTTCTCCAGCTGACGGCTTATGGCTGCGACAGGACCTCGATCGCTTGGTGGCGTGGTCAGTCAGGTGGGAATGAAATATAAATCCTAGCAAATGTCAAACGTTCAAGATGACCCTCAAGCGAATGTCTGTCTAAATGACGTACAAAATTAGCGATATCAAATTAGAAAAAGTGACCGAATCCCGCAATTTGGGTGTAATACTGGACTCAAAATTACCACTTGAAGGTCATGTCAATCACATCACACGGAAAGCAAACATAGCTATGGATATACTTATAGATCCTTTCAGGCTGGACAGAAACATTAAAATTAAAGCACAGTGCTGTAATGGCTGAGTACTTCGCCAATGTACGCTCATCTTTAGAATACGCCAGTGTTGCTTTGACTGGCTCCGCTGTCACCCACACTGCGGGTCGATCAGAAGTGTAGCACAAATTCTGGATGCCACGAATACCCACGAAGTCAAGGTCACCGACCAGGTTAAGGTCAAGCTTGAGGATCTACTCAATAAACCGTTGAAGTTGATGATCTTCGGAACCTATCATGTTCAGCAAAAGGTAATTGGTGACATGAACGCCACACAAGTTGCCTGTTCCATTAAAGATAGGTCCCCCAAGGCATTCACGTTGTTACTTATCGACCGGGAAGCAGATATTTGACAAAGAAATGCAAGAAATACAAGTTGTAACGGGGAAGCATTTGCAATGCCTTTCGCTGCCCACTGATGCAGATTGCTTTTGTACCCTTAATGCATAAGAGAGAGAGAGAGAGAGAGAGAGAGAGAGAGAGAGAGAGAGAGAGAGAGAGAGAGAGAGAGAGAGAGAGAGAGAGAGAGAGAGAGAGAGAGAGAGAGAGAGAGAGAGAGATATATATATATATATATATATATATATATATATATATATATATATATATATATATATATATATATATATATATATATATATATATATATATATATATATATATATATATATTATATATATATATATATATATATATATATATATATTATATATATATATATATATATATATATATATAGATATATATATAGATAGATAGATAGATAGAGAGAGAGAGAGAGAGAGAGAGAGAGAGAGAGAGAGAGAGAGAGAGAGAGAGAGAGAGAGAGAGAGAGAGAGAGAGAGAGAGAGAGAGAGAGAGAGAGAGAGAGAGAGAGAGAGAGAGAGAGAGAGAGAGAGAGAGAGAGAGAGAGAGAGAGAGAGAGAGAGAGAGAGAGAGAGAGAGAGAGAGAGATATATATATATATACATATATATATATATATATATCATATATATATATATATATATATATATATATATATATATATATATATATATATATATATATATATATATATATATATATATATATATATATATATATATATGTATATATATGTATAAAGATATATATATATATATATATATATATATATGTATATATACGTATAAATATATATATATATATATATCTATATATATATATAGATGTATATATATATATATATATATATATATATATATATATATATATATATATATATATATATATATTAATCACAGCAGGACAAGGTTAAGACAGTCTTTCTTCACCAACAGGGTAGTAGAACACTGGAACCAGCTGCCAGGAACTATTGTCAGTAGCACCACACTGAACATCTTTACAAACGGAATAGACAATCATTATAAGAATAGGGGGCTTGTTTTTCTTTATTCCAGGGAGGGTTGATCGACAGGGAGGAGTTGGGAGTTGGGAGGAGTTTGTAATTGTTGAGTGTGTTATGCAATAGCAAGTGAATCTCTTATTAAGTCTAAACGCTTTATCTTTATATAGGGTGTACCTAGCAGTGGATTCAGCACCTTCCTTCGGGATGTGATGCTGATGAGATTGTCTATGGTAGCACAATGGGTATGATGATAGGAGTTTGTAATTGTTGAGTGTATTATGCAATAGCAAGTGAGTCTCTTATTAAGTCTGAACGCTTTATGAATTTCTGTGGGGTGTGCATAGCAGTGGATTCGGCACCTTCCTTCGGGATGTGATGCTGATGAGATTGTCTATGGTGGCACGATGGGTATGATGGGAACAATCTCTAGCAGATGGCACTTTGCCTCCGCTAAAGATTTAGGGGAGAAAAGTATGATGGGAGGAGCTTGTGATTGTTGAGGGTGTTATGCGGTAGCAAGTGGGTGGTGCTAGATATGCTGGGATATATAGCTTCCTAGGAACTTGGGATAAGGGATTGATTGGGGTGAGAATATGTACATTTCTAGTACCTTTTCTAGATAGGCTTAACCCAGATGGGCCCCTGGGGCTCTTATTAAGCCTTAATACTTTATGACTTTATATATATATATATATATATATATATATATATATATATTTATATATATACACAACCATACATGACGTGGGCTATCTGAGGGGCCTCCACCCGAAGGGGGCCTGCAGCGGTGAGGAGTATCCTGTTCCGGCTATATGGGGCCCTGTGTCAGTGGCGGATCCAGGAAGGGAAGCTGGAAATGTGCCCCCGTGGAAGGAAGCGCCCCTTCGACCAGGAAAAGACCTCCCTCCCCGAAGGTTCGAGTACACCCAATCTCTCTCTAATTTTGTCCGCCAGAGACACCCCTCGGGAGGAAAATCACCCCTCTAGGTACCTTCGCGGTGGCGCCACTCCAGACACATGCGCACTCCTCAGATGACACTTCCTGGATCCGTCCCTGCCTCCTGTGGCCGCAATATGTTTCCTATGGCGACTATGGGGCCTCTTATGACAACAGTGGGCCTCCTGTTGTGGTCTAGGGGCGCGGTCAGATCATTTCAGGCGGTCTTCTGTGGTTCCCTTCCAGGAACTCTCCTGCCACTGAGGGGAGAAGCTATGGCGCCCTTAGTTCCCCTGACTGTCCTTTCGTCCGCTCTTGGACGAGGGTGGCAACTTGATCAGATAAAATGGACGGTAGAGGAAGCCTACCAATATAGATAGAAATCCCTATATTTTGGAGGCGCTTGGTGGCCATCCTGCCGGAAACGGCACATTGTTAGGCAGGACGATCTCTACTGGGTTATTTAGGATACACTTGGCTGAAGTTGAGGGGTAGGTCTTTCAATTGGTATACATCTAAATCATCTTTATTGCCATAAAACGTGCAAGATAGCGTAGAGAAAATCGGTAAAAGTGCATGTAAGCCAATGACGAAGGGAAACCTCCAAGCCCAATGCAACTGCGCTACCAAACAAACTTCGCTGGGGCCCGGTGCTGCTATCGAAAGGCTTAATTGTAATTGTGATGCTTGAAGCCTTTGCGGATGCCTTATCCCTCTCTTTTAAAGAAGTCCTGTTCTGCTACACGTACAATTTTGTAATCTCAAAGCACAAAATCTGCGCTGAAATTTTAACTCAATGCCAAAGTCTGAAGAAACGATGGCATAATTCCAGAGCCTGTGTTTGTGCCATTCCTAGCACGACCTGAGAGACATTCGACGTCTCGACCTCAGTCGGATGGGTTAATCCAATACTAGGTACACATGCAATACTATGTAAATGGCCTTGGGTTAAGCCCTTGGGGTAATCAGCTGGCGTCACGTCTGGTGCAAGCCGTGGGCGCCGCCATGTTATCTCTATTGGTGTTGCATTAGTACGGAGCAGGAAGGGAAGACAAGCTATTCAACTCATGTGTTATGTATGGTAAGCCCTGAACGATACTGAACAAACCAGTGCGGACAAAATTTTGAGCAGCCCTAAGTAATGTACTTAACGCCTTGATGCTGGAAGCAGGTGTTTAGCCGACGTCCACCTGGGGTGGTCATCACGTCAATCGGCACTTATATTTTCGTCCTTAGCTTTAGCTCGGTGGCATCTCCAGGTTATATAATGTAATATATAATATAATATTGCAACACCAGTACCGGCTGCTGTCATACTGTGTACCTCGGTTGGCTACTACACGTCACAACGCAAACGCTGAAATCTCTCTCCACCGGTGCACCAACAAACGCTGACTTCTCGCTCCACCAGTGCACCGATAAACGC
Source organism: Ashinkailepas kermadecensis (assembly GCA_034440615.1). NCBI lineage: Eukaryota > Metazoa > Arthropoda > Thecostraca > Neolepadidae > Ashinkailepas > Ashinkailepas kermadecensis. The sequence continues at coordinate 96,556 of JAOTOM010004241.1, forward strand.
TGACTTCTCGCTCCACCAGTGCACCGACAAACGCTGACTTCTCGCTCCACCAGTGCACCGACAAACGCTGACTTCTCGCTCCACCAGTGTACCGACAAACAACAGCAGGTGTTCGTAACTCAGTAATGTATTTGGTCAGATGAAGGCGACGTACGGCACAGCCAGCTCAATATCCGCAACAGGTGTCGAAGACCGGCCTGGTATGCTCTGACCAGTACCCGATCAGGGTAGCCCCACGGCCACTCAGCACCCAGACTGCTGTACGGAGGTCGTATCGGCATCGCTGCTGTCCGTATTTCCGAAGATACCTTGAGTGCTGTCCGTACCTGCGCTGGCCGTTCCAACGTTCGTGCCACACCCAGTGGTAGAACCCTGCGGAAGCGCAGCATTTCCGTGAGCACAACAGCTGACCGCGCGCTGGAGCCACGGCCGAGCAGCACGACTGTTCTCGTGCGACAAGGCGTGGACACACACAGTTTACTCGCTGGCTTTGTGATTTTCAAACGATATTCTGTGGATTGTAGTCCTGGTACATCTATGATCCCACCATTAGTTAGTGTGTGATTGGTTTTCAACCATAATACGGTATGGATCTTTTAGACCGGAATATGTAGGGAGGGAATTCCGCTCTCCCCCCCCCCCCTCCGCCCGTGCGATCTTGGATTATACTGATCCAAATTCAAAACTGGAGATCTCAAACTAATTCTACTGGTCAACGTAGACTTTTAGGAGGTCAAAATTTCACAAGTTTCGCAGAGGCAATCCATGTTAGAAGGCAATGAAGGGTGGAGAAAAGCACGAACATAATTTAGAACTCCATTTGTATTTTTAGAGGGTAAAGTTGTGCATGGTTATGAATAAATCATTTCTAGTTATCAAAAACACCATTTGATGTCCAAATATGCACATGCAAAACAGCCAACGGAGCCCCAGTAGTGGGTGTGGGTCATTTGTTCTACATGGCTGGTTCTTCTTCATAGTCAGTGTCAAAAATACAGATTATCTTGTTATTTTTACATAATATAAATACTTATCGCGAGGTGTTTGACCAGAAGCGTCCCAAGGGAACAATATTAGGGAGCATCCCGAGAGGCCTGAATGGGAAGGCTGTTCAAATTATTGACCATTGGACAAAGAACCTCTTGGATCCGCCACTGCGTGCCGTTTAGCATAATCGTGTTGTACTGGATTCATTTCTCCCTCCTCTTGATCCGCCATTGGCAAACTATCATCATAGCTACGTCATTTGAATACCTCTCAACATCTCCTGGATCCGCCATTGGGAAATCGTCTGACACCACCACTGCCTGTGGTGCATTATTTGTCCCGAATCCACCCCACACTCCGAATATTCCGATGGAAATTGAATTGATACCACTTTCACAAAACCGTTCACATGTTGTCAATTTTTCCTTCCACTGGATCCGCCCATGGCATGATTATGCTTCCTAGGCTTAAGTTAGCATTTACGTAGGTAAGTAACGTAGTATGGACAGTTGAAGTTGGAATTGTAGGCATCTGAACAGCAAACAGTGCAAATATTCACATGCATGTGCTGTTCCTAAGGTTTCACACCATTATCGTGGAGGTGCCTCCCAATATTCAGTCCTCCAGCCGCCTCTGAAATAGTTACAAAATTGAAGTTTTGATACGAAGTTACAAAAGAATGTTAGTAAAAGTCACCGAATATCATGTTTCTGTCACAAATGGCTAGGGAACGACAGGTGAAAAACCACAAAGGGGTCGAAATCTCCCCCTCCCCACTCCCCTTCCTTCTACGAGAAGAGGGTTAAGGATGGTTCGACCAGACTCAATGATGCTATCGATTATTTGCCAAAAAGCATGATAGTGAAAAATTTGCGTCACTCCAATAAATATACTTCCCTTTGGAGGTCGAGTTTGAATAGTTCTGTGCTACTATTCTTATTGTCCTCCTCCTTCGTGTAATATCACGTAATGCAAATGGGATACTCATCGAAACGCGGGAGCAAATTTACCAACAGCGAGAATGTCTATCCGAGATCTGACGAGCTTGTGTCAGAAAGTGCTAAAGAAAATGACATCGACAATCCGCAGACACATGGCTTACAAATGCGCTCTGAGCCGAGTTTGTTCTTTACTTACCCCGGTGGACGCCGAGACCTGCTTGATCGAGCTGGTGCCTTGTGGACCCTGCTGAGTCGCACTCGTCACATCGGCCGTAGATCCACCCGAGGCGGTGCCGCCGCCGGGGATGCAAATGCCGCCGAAGCAGAGGGGCTTGGCCACAGCGGCCGAGACGCACACCACCAGGAGCAGAGCCACCACCTTCATGTCTGGGGGAGAAAATGTCGTCCTGAACACAACACTAGGAGCTGGGCCACCACCTTCGTGTCTGGGGAGAAAAAGTCGTCCTGAACACAACTCCAGGAGAAGGGCCACCACCTTCATGACTGGGGGAGGAAAAAGTCCTGAACACAACTCCAGAAGCAGGGCCACCACCTTCGGGTCTGGGAAGAAAAAAGTCGGCTCGACTAAACCCGGCGACTAAAAAAAATATCGACTAAACCCGGGGACAGCTGTACCTGGCTGAGAGGACAAAACCAGCCAGAGTTGCATGACTGGGGAGGACATAGCCGTCCTTGGTTTCATGACTGGGGGAGATAAAACATCCTCAGCTACATGATTAAGTGATGAGAAAGCCGGTCGGAGTGTAGGACTAAACCAGGGCGCAGCTGCAGGCATGACGTAGCTTCTGAGGAGATGAATCGTGAAGTTCTAGCAGCAAAGATCATGTTTTCTATTATGAGCAATTGAAGGATTGCCACTGGAAATGGTCTTGTGATTGCCTTTGCATAGGCATATAAAAATTTGGTGTTGATATGTGTACACAATGGTGTGCAAGTTGGGGATGCTGGGGTTATTGCCACAGAGTAGGTGTTCCAGCTATAACATCTGGAATGCTACGTCCTCACAAAGTCTGCTTCACTCTTTGATGTAGATGATGAGCGAGTGCAATGAAGAGAAAATTTGTAAAACTGATCATGCCGCTGTACAATTTCCGCACGTCTCCCTTATCTCGAATACTGATCTTCCCATCAATATTAACTACACTTGTCATGGAAATACTGTCAGGTGGAGGAATCGCATCAATTTTTTAAGTCGGGGGTTCATGCACTGTCGTCGTGAGTCATATAGCATATATATATATATATATATATATATATATATATATATATATATATATATATATATATATATATATATATATATATATATATATATATATATATATATGTATTTAAATATATGTCGATATATATATATATATATATATTAGCCATACATGATAAATAGTGTGAGTTCCTTGCTGTGTCATAGCAATTTGTCTCCCAAGTTCGCTGGAAATTGGTGGTTAGTTCCAGAGTAGTATCCGCTTAGAGTTAAGTATCACTTACAGCTGTGTAATTTCTGGCCGAGTTTATGCCCAGTTTGCCATGGCTAAACATAAAAGGGCAACATTTTCCCTTCCATACCTGCTTAGCCTGAACGGCAAGCAGTTGAACAGTTTCAATGTAAAAGTTTCCTTCCGTAAAAAAGTTGTCAAATACCACGCGTAGCACCAACGGAAAAATCCGGTTATTTCACTAACCACACGGAGCGGGCGGCCACAACTGACCGGCATGATAGTGTTTTTTAAGGCCACACTAAATTAGAAATCCAGCTTGCTGTTGTTTCCTCCGAGACAGTAAGAAAACACCCACTGAAGAATGTTCCTGGTCCATACTCAACTAAGAAAATGCAAGTGCTGAGGATTGGAACTAAGTCCACATTGCATGAGGAAATGGTGACAAACCGATGTTGTGTGTCAGCAATTCAGACGCAAGTGTGCGCACCTGGTACACCTTTAACTGACGAACTTCTGAAACGTGGTCTGTGTCTCTCACCTGTAGAGTGAGGAGAGGAGCTGCTGGCTGGAACAGACTGTGGACTAGCGGAGAGTGGAGCCGCTTTTAATACGCCAACGGAGGGTCCGTGGTGCGTCAGTGCAGTGGAGGGGAGGGGCATATTCCGGTTACTCTGTACGTGACGTCTGGACGAATGGCCGACGCAAGGGGACCAAACCGGTCCTGTAGCTGGGCGGATCGCACGGAGGCTCCGACACAGCTGAATGTCCGCGTCTGCTGCGGCAGGTCTTGTGCACGCGCCGGAGATCGCACCTCCTGCAGCAGGTGCACCACGAATCGGACGGTTTCTCATAGCCGTCCATCGCAGTCGACCCTCATAGCTGCCTCGCATGGCCGTGTCATGAAGCTGGCCCTGATCACCAGCCCTCGCTGTCGTCCCTCACAGCCGTCCTGATACACCACCGTCCCTCAAACACCGCCGTCCCTCATACACAGCCGTCCCTCATACACAGCCGTCCCTCATACACCGCCGTCCCTCATACACAGCCGTCCCTCATACACAGCCGTCCCTCATACACAGCCGTCCCTCATGCACAGCCGTCCCTCATACACAGCCGTCCCTCATACACCGCCGTCCCTCATACACAGCCGTCCCTCATACACAGCCGTCCCTCATACACAGCCGTCCCTGATACACGCTCCTCGCCTATGTTGCTCTTCACTGCCTATCAAAGTTACCGGGGAACATCTACCGCTGAGTTCACAGATTACTGCAACCTTCCCCACTACCGTCGCTCTCGGCCTCACCACCGTGACCCAAACCCACCCATCATCGCTCAGTACCATCCCATCTCTCATGTCTCACCACCGTGACCCAAATCCACCCATCATCCCTCAGTACCATCCCACTTCTCACGGCCTCACCCCGCGGATCGCCAAATTTCTTGTACGTTTCGTCACGGCCCACATCGAAACACGTGTTCAACGGCTCGCTTGGCCCGCTTTAACGTTGTGAATTTGTTCTAGTGAGGGCCGAAAGTCTATAAGATTGAACAATCTGTAGTCCGGTAGTAGTCAGTACTGAGTTATATCACATGCTGTGAACTTGGCTGAAAAGTCCCCGTTCGGCAGATTGGCGCGCGCAATGTCATTTCCATCATCATTACCAACGTCATTATCATTATTATCAAAGGTAAGCTTTGCTACTTACCTTTCTAACCCAAATAAAACAGCAAAGTTGCACCCTTAGGCAAAGTTTGGTTCCTTCATCTTTGACTAATATGTGATACGCTGCACACCACATGCAATAATTGCATCATTCTACTATTCTATTCAGAATTCAAAACTCAATAGTCATCACTCTTCAAACACCACATTACATTCCATGCAATCCATATTCCATGGTCAGCTTGCCTGTCCTGCAACCGGTGGTTGGCCATTTTGGTTTGCATACTATGCTCTTTGATATTGAGAGGACTCGAATTAACTTTAAGCTACTGAGCATAACATTCAAGTAATGAATCTTAATTGAGATTGACAGCAAAATAACCTTGAAACGGCATGACATTTCGAAGAAATTAGTAACAAACAAACCCCACATCACCATAATTAGCTCCTGTTAATTAGTGCTATCACAATTCAAGGTTTGCTTAAATGCTTCGGTGCCTGAAAAATAGGTAGGAATATTATATCGTTTCCCTCTTCTTTCTTCTAATCAATGGCATGTGGCAGTTACAGGGTGCAGACCCGTTATTATTTACTCATCCAATGCCTGCCAAGGTGCAATTGTTTTAAAAGCATATCCCTGAAAATTTTCATCAATATAGGCTTCAATGATTGGAAACGATTCACATATGGCGCTCGGAGGTGCTGTCATCTCGCCTCAGCTAGCGATGTATTGATTCACATGCCTCCACTAGGACTCCTTCCTTCATTGTGCATGGTATTCTGACTAGCCGCATTTCTCAGCTAAGCTGTTTCTGTTGTTTTGCCGTGATTTATGCTTTTTACTTTATAACTTTGAGCAGTCATTTGAACGTGGAATGATCATACTTCAGGTTGTATTCCTTTTTCGCCGTTAAGTCTGAAGCGTAGACGCGTTTGTTTTCTGTACCTTTCCTCTCTTCTGTTTTGACGCCCGTGGTGGTAAAACATTTCGAGAACACGACCGCTCTTTTTGCATCTGATCGCCATTGTCCACCCTTCATCAACTTCCGAAATTTAAATCCTTGTTCATCAGCTTGTTTCCATCGATTGTTCCATCTTTGCGCCGTCTTTTTGTCATAATCTGGATACATCATTTCTTTCTTTGAGCACGCTTCTTCTTACTCGATTCACATCACATCTATTCACATATATTGGAGTCTCTCATGAATTATTTCATATCATGCAGCGCTATGCATGCCCGGGTCAGCCCTCGTTACACAGACCAATTTTTCTGGGACTTCCTGAATTCCTTCCACAATTTTTCGATCAATTGCGCCACCAATCTGAAATAGCATCCCAAGTTTCTATCTTGGTACGTCCAGACGTGTCATGACGTCACGTGCTGTCAATCAGCACTTGACGTCATGAGATGAAAGACAGGAAAGGTAATTCCACAAAGTTGAACGTAGTGTGGCAGAATTCTGCTTTAAAATATAAATAAACTCAAATCATACTTAAATAATTTCAATTTTACACAAACGACCATATCCAATAGCAAAATTGTCCATAAGGTTCACTATAGATCACTGCAGAGCATCACCAGCTGATTGTCCATTGTTGTAGCTGGTGTTATCCATACATTCTTTTCAGCAATCCGTGTCGGTTTGAATTAACATCACTGTCTGGTGCTTTCTGCCGTTCATTGCTGTACGTGGTAATCATTAATGGCTACCTGGTGCATTGGCTGCGCCAGGCAGCTCGCAGTCAAAACGAAATAAATCTTAGAAACAAATAGGCAGGATGAAGATGAAAGTGACGCAACAAACTACAGCGAGGTAGACCGCTTGGGTGTATTACTTTAATATGTGGTCACATCAGACTGGCCGGTCCCGGGAATCGGTCACAAAGTTTTGAATACTTACCACCTCCAGTCTTGGCGTTTCTTTTCGCAAGTGTTAGCATGATTCATATTGTAATTGTGGTGTGAACAAATCTTCTTCTTATCTTCTTTAAAATATTTTCGCACCGGGAGAAGTCCATTGAAAGGACGTCTAGTAGCTTTGAAGTGGCGAGTAGCATAGCAAAGTTTGTTCATGTTCCGCTGGAATTGTCTGGTATATGTAAATGCAAAGAAGACAATACCATAACTTTACGGTAAGTCCATTAACGCATGGACATGGGAAAAGGGAGGAGAACAAGTCCCACCTTTTGTCAGCATGGACCTGTGGACACTAGGCGCTCCTCTCTGACTTCGTTGATGATGACAGTGGTATCAGTGGAACTTCAGCGACGGTGCGCTGGATGAACAATTTGACGTTATAAAACGATGTAAAGTAACCTCATGCTCATTTTAGAACATAAATAAAACCGAATTAACACTGGATATATTTCGGCCACGGACATTCGTCAAGGGTAACCATTTTGTTTCGCAAGCCAAGTGTATACACACCAAGTGTACCCCTGGACTAAGCACAGTGATCCGCCCTCAATCTCACATTATATGGTTATATACATACCTACCTGTAAATACATGCACAAAGGGAACATCAGCCCACATCGAGGTGTACACAATTCCTTCCCATTCACATCAGTTCTCGATTCAGCATACCATGGACGTGACTAAATAAGATCGATGCGTCCCAAAACACCGATAGCCAAGTAATCAAAGCACATGGGTAAATGGAGTTCTATCCTCTCTCGAGAAGCTGGGTATTATTAGCTTTGGCCGGCCGTCTGAAGCCGCGGTTTTGACCACGAGGTAGACAAAGCTTGTCAATCCTGCCCTCCGTGTTGTGCAGCACATTTAAGTTTAAAATGCGAACAAGGTCAATCGGTCATGGACCGTCGCGTGATCATGCGACTGTGGTCCACCTGTCGGCGCCTTCTGCTGCCTCTGGTGACCGGTGTCGCCGACAGGTGGTGTCGGCGCTGCACTATCTTCACACAAAGCTGAAGGTGATCCGCCGCGACGTGTAGCCGTCCAACACGTTGTGTGACCGGTACGGCCACGTCAAGCTGTGCGACTTCAGCACCTCCGGCTACCTGGTCCGGCTCCAGCAGGAGACCCATGCGCGGGTCATCCGGCTCTGGCACTCACACATTCCGAGCCATTAATCGGTTCCATGGTGCACCACACATCTAATTATCGGTTCCATGGTGCACCACACATCTAATTATCGGTTCCATGGTGCACCACGCATCAAATAATCGGTTCCATGGTGCACCACACCTCTAATAATCGGTTCCATGGTGCACCACACATCTAATTATCGGTACCATGGAGCACCATTCATCTAAATATATGTACCATGGTGCACCACACATCTAGTAATCGTATCTACTATTACATTTATAATGACAACAACAATAGTCTTCGGTTATCAAAATTCGTTTTGATGCACTCAGTGAATATTGTTCAATGGTAGAATGTCCTGCAATGTAACGCTGTCTGCAGTTCCGTAGTCTTCAGACTCTATTCATTGATTTTCAGAATATTTGGCTATGGACGTAGTCCGTCAGTTGGTTGGCATAAATCATATCTAAGTCATCGTAAATAATTCGAATTCGTAGCAACAATACAAGTAAAGCAACGACAAATGGGACTTAGTGCTAACTGACTACCCCGGACTCACTATAAGACGCGTATACCTAGGCTACCATTCAGCACATCCCGACTCGCCACAAATCGCGTATGTCTAGGCTACCATTGAGCACATCCCGACTCACCATAAGACGTAAGATAAGACACCAGAAGGGAGGGGGAATCGATACATGCCCCTCTAATCTCAAAACTAAGGGTCGCACGGAAATAAAAGAGATGTCACCGGAAAGCACTCGACGAGTAGGGCCAGAAGCCACCCAAACATTTGTGCTCCCCTCAAAAAGTGACGTCACTAGGTGCGTTTATTTGGTCACGACTGACATCATGTTTCTGGCTTTGGGGAGTTCATTTCGGGAAATATTTTTAAAATAAAAATAAATTGGTATCAGAATAGGAGGGGAAAATCGACCATGTCCCCCAAAATGTATTCGCACCCAAAAATTAACATGTTTATTTTGAAATTGTCGAAATGTTGAGCTTTCAATTTTCTACAATTTGTATTTTTTATAATGGGTAGAACGGACTGAGAAACGTTGCTTTAAGTCAACTTGCCCTCATAAAAGTGCCTACTCTAGACAGAATCTTCTATATTAGCATAATGGGCAAATATGCAAAAGTAATAAGTCATCAAAAACGGGGGGGAAGAAATAAAAAATTCCTCGGATGCGTTTTCTTGCATCCCTAAAGATAAGCAAACGCTGAAAGTTTCATTCAAATATATTTATCCGCTAAAGCGTGACAACTGGTTGAACTTTTTTTTGTAGGTGACCTCACTTGACCTTGACTAACTCGTTGACCGTAGACGACCTGACTTGAAAATTTTCGCACAACATATAAAATTGATGTGGGAAAAGATGTGCCAAATTTTGGCGCGCTACATCTCGCCGATCTTTCACTATCCGCGGGAAAACCTTAAAGGGTCGCATATGACCCCCCCTCCCCTCCCCAGAGACGGGACGGGCTACCATTCAACACATCCAGACTCACCACAAGACGCGCATACCTAGGCTCCCATTCAGCACATACCGACTCACCATAAAAAGTGTATACCTAAGCTACCATTCAGCACATCCCAACTCACCATAAGACGTGTATACCTAGGCTCCCATTCAGCACATACCGACTCATCAGGAGAGGTGGATCTCTGCCATTACCACAAACAACTCGATAGGCCTTGACCATAGACAATATGTCATATTTATAACCTCTGTATTATTAACTTGACATCGCAACAAAAATGTATCGGAAGTGAAGTGCCGGCGCAGATGTACACGGCAAAAGGCACTGCATACAGGAGGCGTGTACGTACCGAACATCAATATGCCAAGCAAAATCCTGTCACCAAATGTTGCATTTCGATACATCTTGTGTACTGGTTTAATGTTCTTAAAACACCCACATATTGCTTACGTGGCCAGGTGTGATTTTGATATCCTTGACCCCAACGCTGACCAGCTGTTCCCCCACCGCCGCCTTCTTCATTTGGACAACTCTGCGTCGTAGCTAGGCAATCTCCGATGATACGCTCCTTACGAATGTCTAAGCTTTAAGCTCCTCACGAAGGTCAGATCTCTCGCCACGAACATTTCGCGTGATCTTCGAATGACGCAGGTGGAGGTGCGGTGCAGGACCTGGTCAGTGGGTGCATGGGGTGAACGAAACCACAATATGGGAACAGTTTCGCCATGCGAAAATTAACTTCGGTTTAATGCAAATTATAACTTTTAGTTCAGTGCTTTCCGATGTGAGGGAAGCGCACAGTTAACCAAGTGGAGGAACGCAAATGTAGCAATCCGTCATCAAAAGGGCGAAATGATTTCCATTTTCTGTCGTGGATGTGATGGCTGACTTCTTTTTATTGCCTGATCGATTTAATTTTGAAATTGATTGACTAATGGAAAAATGTCGCGCTCATGTTGTCAGCACTGAAGTTGATCCAAGGATTCATGAGGTGAATGAGCGACGAATCACCTACACCTTCGTCGTTTATATTGGGTATAGTAGTGAACATTTTTGACGTTAAAAATATTAAGACAGATAGCTTTTTGTGTCGGTCTAAAAATGAAGTGCAACAAAGTATCGAAAAGATGCACCTATATTTCAGCTTCCTCAGCACACATAGGTTTTTGGGATGAAAGAAAACTTGTGCGCCCTGGCCGTCTTCTTGAAGAAAGCCCGAGTGCACAGAAAAACCTACATGTCCTGAGGAAGGACGACCGGAGATACAACATGTGCGAATCTTGGATATTTATACTGGTTCTTTTAAGTAAGAAAACAGCGCAAAATAACGGCATGCTCATACTTAATATTGGGCCGAATTAACACTGGATATATTTCGGCCACGGGTATTCGTCGGCAGTAATCATTTTGTCTCAAAAGCCAATTAACATACGCCAAGTGTACCTGGTGACTCAGCACAGTAATTCGCCTTCATCCTCACATTTCATGAATATATACATGCCTGCAAAATACATACACACACGGAACATAAGCCCACATCAAGATGTCCACAATTCCTTCACGTTCACATAAGTTCACGATCCAGCGTACCATGAACATTGGATAATCCCTCGGAGGCGCAGTCGGTTTATGCGTCACAGTGGCTGCTTTCGTCTGTGAGTGTGTGGTGGTAGTCTGTGAGTGTCCTGCTGGTGCTTTCGTCTGTGAGTGTGTGGTGGTAGTCTGTGAGTGTCCTGCTGGTGCTTTCGTCTGTGAGTGCGTGGTGGTAGTCTGTAAGTGTTCTGCCTGTGAGTATGTAGTGGTAGACCGTGTGCGTTCTGTGGTGCTTTCGTCTGTGAATGTGTGGTTGTAGTCTGTGAGTGTCCTACTGGTCCTTTCGTCTGTGAGTGCGTGGTGGTAGTCTGTAAGTGTTCTGCCTGTGAGTATGTGGAGGTAGTCTGTGAGTGCTCTGCTGGTGTATGTGAGAGAGAAGAGCAAGAGCAAGAGCAAGAGAGCGAGTAAGCGAGCGAGCAAGAGAGCGAATATGAGAGCAAGTAAGAGAGCAAGTAAGAGAGCAAGTAAGAGAGCGAGAGAGAGAGAGAGAGAGAGAGAGAGAGAGAGAGAGAGAGAGAGAGAGAGAGAGAGAGAGAGAGAGGAGAGAGAGATATATATATAGAGAGAGAGAGAGAGAGTGTAGGTATAGAGAGAGAGAGAGAGAGAGAGAGAGAGAGAGAGAGAGAGAGAGAGAGAGAGAGAGAGAGAGAGAGAGAGAGAGAGAGAGAGAGAGAGAGAGAGAGAGATGCATGAAACACAAGTGTGTGTGGATGCGATGAACCGGTTGCATTAGGGTTCAAGGTACCGTCATTGTGCTTAATGATGGCTTATTGTTCTTATTGATTCGGTGATTTTCAGCTCGGCAACATCTTTACAGACTTGCAGAATGGATATGTTGAGTGTTCTAGGGTCGATTGTGCTACTCGCGTGAGTGTTTTTAAGTGTTTGTCAAAGGGGGTGTCAGTCGTTTTGTTTTTGGCGTCTCTCACGTGATCATTAAATCTGCCTCTAACCATGCGTTTTCTTTCTCTTATGTACTTGATGTTCAAGGGCCGGCATAGGTGGCCGATGAAAAGGAAGACTGTGTTTCGTGTATGGCCTGATTCGCCTTTAATTCCCGCCAGATAACAGTAAGACTTTTTGCTTCCAGGAGGACATCGGTGCGGGTTGAGAGCGGACTTCGTCAGAGGTTCTGATGGTGTTTTGCCACTCTGCCATGCCACGCGTAATAGTAGCTTCGAAGTTTTGATAACCGTTGATATTTTTTTGGTGAGCCTATCTATCTATATGCGGGAGGCTGACGAAAGTTGCGTTGTCTTTGGGGTTGGAACGTCGCGTTTGTGTACTTCGCATGGAGTGTGATACCTGAGACATTGCTCTTTTGATCATGTGGGATGGATAGTTGGCATGAACCGAAGTTTCGATTTATTGCATACCTCAGTTGTTGGCATCGCTACTAAATTAAAGACGATTGGTTCTTAATAGCTGTGCATACAAAACCAATGGTTTCGTCTCGATGGAATGAGCCGAGAAGATTGGAAGGATTATGGGCGCCGCCATCAATTTTATGTATAGCCCAGTTGTGTAAGTATCACCCTTGTTTATGGTCAGAATTGTAGAAGAAAGGTATTTCTGGTAAGGTATGGTATGATCAGGAAAGGTATGGTCAGAAGGCATTTGTTGTTTACTGGACTGGTCACTTCGGTCCAAGGATAATTTTCTGAAGGGATGGAACTTGCGTGTAGTGAGTTTGACCGAGCGTCCAATTACTGAAGACATCAATGCAGCTCATACATGTTATGGACTGGTGTTGATTAGATAGTCAGGAATAGCGTTTCGATTGCGTTCATGAACATGATGGCCAATGGTGGAGCAATCCGACTCCCCATGACTAAGCTCTGTTGCTGACAGTAATATCCGTCTCCGAACCCCACATATTTGTTATTCAGGCAATGCTCCGGAAGATTTTCGATATCTGTTAGATTTAATCCAAACATGCTTATCTCATTGCTATCAAAGTGCAGGAGATCTATTCTGGTCGAGGTAGGTTCACATGCATATTGTTGTATATTCAACGCATATTTAAAAACCGCATTGAGAGAAGATCGTGAATTTGTCGTAAAGTTTCTATATAGGCCACGTGATAGTCCAGGACTTTGACCTCGCGTCACGAGAACCAGTTCGGCTGTTCAAAGAGATTGTCCTCTGCACGGTATATTGTGCAGCCGGTTTTGCAATTGAACAGTAACACTCAAACTCCAGTACATACGTAAAATGTTCCACGACAACGAACGACCGTGATATTTCCTAGTTCTAAATGTTAGAGCCGAAATCAGTTATTAATTTAGAACGTGCGACCGACCGCGCGACAGACCCGCGTCGCTTGACTGTTCAGAGACGTCTGCCTGCGGGGTAGTGCAATGAGTACATTCAGCCGGCCATGGCTGATGAAATCACATGTCACGACCGTCGGGCGTCGTCCCGGTCACCGGTTCCGCACCGCCCGACTATTGTTTGAAATGGACTTTCGACTTTCGGCGGCGGCAGCGACGGCGTCGGCCGCCGGAAGGGCCGTTACGGCTCGCGCTACAGTTCAGGGCGACAGACCGGCGCGCTTACGGGATACAGCATGTACAATTACGGGACAGCATTATACTCATGGGACTGCCAAAAAGTACACTTTATGGAAACTCTGTTACAAATTATTATAGTTAATTGGACAAGTAAAATACAGATTACAATGGCACAAGATGATATATTCGAAAAAGGAGCACCAACGTTTCGGCTTTATGCCTTCATCAGGGTGACAAGTATATTTGAAAAAATACATGAAACAGTATGTTGAATTTTTCAATCGACACGTGATACTGCGTCTACCATCTACTACAGGTTAGCGAAATACACATATGAAATATCCAAAAGCACATGCACACAAATGTAAAAGTGTCGTTGGTAATCACCATCATTCGTTGGTAATCACCATCCAGTTCGTAGTCAACAAGGAGGATGTGCATATGGCGTCGGCATAACATTACTATAGGGCGTTGTTATCTTTTGTGACCTAAATGTATCTGTGCAAATGTGCTGTACGTGTATGTGTGCGTGTGCGTGTGTGTAGGTGTTTGTGTATATGTGTGTGTGCGTATTTACCTTAGTATATGTGGGTATAAGTGTAGGTGTGTATTTGTGCAGTGTGTCTGTATGTATGTGCCTATCCCGCCCCTGTCCCCTGTTTATTTGTCACCCCTCCCTTGATCATGTATGCTACTATGTGGGCTAATTTTATAAATCCCGGAGATGTGTTGATGCAGTCTTCAGTAACTATGTGGGCCACCTCCACTACTTTCCTTCTAAATTTGTTCTCTACCCTAACTATTTCGCGTGCCCCATTCCAACCTGGGAGGTGACCTTCCTTGTCTGCGTGTATGACTATGGCGCTAGATAGCCTGTGGTTGCGCAAATCTCCCTTGTGCTTCCGTATCCTTTCTTTAATTGAGCTGCCTATCTCACCGATGTATGTTTTTTTCCGCAACACCCACACGGGATCTTGTATACAGCACTGTGATTATCGGATTTTGGATGCTTAACACGAATGATGTCCCCAATTTTCTGGCCCGTGGATTCAACTACTTGAATAAATAAGGGAGCATAAGGGAGATTTGCATAACCACAGGCCATCTAGTGCCATAGTCGTACACGCAGACAAGGAAGGTCACCTCCCAGATTGGAATGGGGCACGCGAAATAGTTAGGGTATAGAACAAATTTAGAAGGAAAGCAGTGGAGGCGGCCCACATAGTTACTGAAGACTGCATCAACACATCTCCGGGATTCATACAATTATACATATTCTCCTTGTTGACTACGAACTGGATGGTGATTACCAACGAATGATTGACACTTTTACATTTGTGTGCTTGTGCTTTTGGATATTTCGTATGCGTCTTTCGCCGACCTGTGGTAGATGGTAGACGCAGTGTCACGTGTCGATTGAAAAATTCAAAATACTGTTTTATATATTTCTTCAAATATCATACTTGTCACCCTGATGAAGGCATAAAGCCAAAACGTTGGTGTTCCTTTTTCGAATATATCATCTTGTGCCATTGTAATCTGTATTTATCATGAATTATCTTGGACCTGCCCTAGTTCAATATTGTCTCCCTCTCTCTCTATGTCTCTCTCTCTCTCTTTTTCTCTCTCTCTCTCTCTCTTTCTCGCTCTCTCTCTCTCTCTCTGTCGCTCTCTGTCTCTCTTTCTCTCTCTCTCTCTCTCTCTCTCTCTCTCTCTCTCTCTCTCTCTCTCTCTCTCTCTCTCTCTCTCTCTCTCTCTCTCTCTCTCTCTCTCTCTCTCTCTCCTTCTCTCTCTCTATCTCTCTCTCTCTATTTCTCTCTATTTCTTTCTCTCTCTATTTTGCAGACCTCAAATTAACATATTTGCGTACACTTTCGCTGTCCACGCTGCGATTAGTTAGAATGTTTTCCAAGCATGGAACGCGGGTCCTTCTATATGCTGTTGCGCGGTTTCCATTTATTCAGCGCTATGATGTCAGCCGAAGCTATCACACGAAGCATCACCGTGGCCATGAAGAACTGGAAGCAGGATTATAAAATGCCACTGAGTCTTCAACACGTCGGGCAAGAGCACGTAGCATGCAGCAGTGTGCCTATTTTAGGCGAGAGTCGAGATTCGTGCGGCTGATTTTCGGACAGCAGCAGGTTCAAGCAGACGAGATTACGTGGCTACAAAGCTGTTGCCGTTCAAGTTCTCGGCAGGCTCGCTGGCCGCCCACAGCGGCTCTCTCGATCTGCAGGTAGGCCAACACAGACACATTGGGCAGAACTGCAGGTCGATGTTTCGTGCACTCAATATGTCGCTTTATAATATGGCCCAGTAATGATTCATCAGGTAGTTGAGTAGAGTGCATGCTTTGCTTACGCCAAAAATGTATCTTGTTGGTTAATGTAGCTGGGGAAGGGATTCACTAGATATTTTAATGTTAGGAAAGCAGGTAGGAAAAGAAAGGAATAGTGATACGCGGAAACCAAGGGAAAAATACCTTTCTGCATTTTAATATTCTTGGCGCTCGCTTTGTGGGCAGTGTTTAGATTGTGGGCCTACGACCTATCGTTGCGGTCTCCTTTGGAGACCAGCATTTCGCTGTTCGCAGCTCCAACATTGCGGTGTCCTCTTGGAGACGAGCAGTTCGCAGCTCGCAGCTCCCTCCTATATTGTGGTCTCCCCTTGGAGGCGAGCAGTTCGCAGCTCGCAGCTCCCTCCGACATTGTGGTCTCCCCTTGGAGGCGAGCAGTTCGCAGCTCGCAGCTCCCTCCGACATTGTGGTCTCCCCTTGGAGACGAGCAGTTCGCAGCTCGCAGCTCCAACATTGCGGTCTCCTCTTGGAGACGAGCAGTTCGCAGCTCTGGCGAAGCTGAACAAGCCGAACCCCTTATGTCTCGGATTTCGACTAGAATTGATTCCTGGGGTGCTCGCTTGCCCTGAATTCACTGGGCACAATCTTACGTCGCTCGGTTCACAAGGACATAAGTGATAGCGCCAGAAAACATGGTTTTTTAATGAGCTATGCGTCCTCTGGACCGCAAAAGCAATGCAAATGAGAATAAGCGGAGCATCCTATGCATTTTTTGGATTCGCAAAAAGTCGAAGTCGCAAATCGTGGACGGCGCCACGTGGGACAAGTGGCAAAACCAGGAGGCCGGCTTTCGATCGGCTTTGTGGGGCAATGAAAAATCACTCATTTCGAAACAACTCTTCCGACTTAACATTCGGCGGGTCCATTCAGGAGAATCTGTTTATATTCAAATATTTTCAGATATTGAGAAAACACCATTTCGGTGCACAATGTCTGATCGTCTGCCACTTTTGGGGGCAGGATGAGGGTCATGGCCACCGTGCCCCCAGATCCACCAGAGCAACTGTACCCCCCGCCCCTCCTTCGAACGTTTCAGCCAAAGGTATCCGGCTCCAAGTAAGGCTCCGACCACCGGCCGACCAAACATTCAGTGAAAGATGCTCTCCTGACTGAAATAGGCGTCTATTGGTGGTCAGAGTGCATCACCTCGAATTTGTCGCCGTCATTGGCGCATCGGTCATTGGCGAACAGTGGCGGTCATTGATGTGCCTCCACGAAGTGTGGCGCACCTGAACGAGTAACCTCCTCCCCAAATAAAAACCTGGATCCGCCAGTGTCACCAATAACGCATCAATCATGGTGCAGCCATGGTTGTGAGATGTGTCGTGGTGGGGCTGTTTGGCACAGAATCCAGTAAATGCCTTACGACTAATGATGCGTACAGACTACCCACAACGCATAGATCACATCTCGCACACCTTTCCTTCCAACGCATGGAGCATTATGCCACACGGAGGAAAGGTGATAGGTACTAAAACATTTCTCAAATACTGATGTTAAGAAGCTTAAAATGCAGTACGATGATCATCGACAAGGACAATTTTATCCCGGGGAAGTCAGTATTTTCAACGGGAGATCAAGCATGAATACACGAAGACATGGCAAGCCGATATAGGGTACTTTCTTCAAGGAAGGGAAGGGGTGGGATTCTTCACGAGCTTAAGTGGACAACACTTTCAGGATTGTGACCTGAGACTAGGTCAGGGGACAAGGTGAAGAACAAAATTAGGACTTTGGGAGATTTTGGCATTTCATTTTCCCCCAATCCCAAAATAACTTTTTTTGTCAACCCTATGACGGCATATGTCGTCGCGAGGAGTGTTTTGAGATGAGTCGGACCAGGCCTAGCCTTAACCGACGGAACGTTTCCAATGCGTTCAATATAAATGGATACATGAGTGGTCATCTTGCCCCACCCCGTTGCTCGTAAGTACAAAACTACGCATGGTAGTGCCGGATTATGGGAGTGACATTTAAAGTCTGAGAGGTCATCTAGCCTCTCCCCCGCTGGTCGTAAGTACTAAACTACGCCTGGGCGTAACTGATTCGGAGAGTGACATTTAAAGTCGGAGAAAGGCCATCTAGGGATGTACATCTATTGATCTTGTGTTGAAGTGGAAAAGGCGACGTAAAGCTGAAGAGGGTTTCGCCCAATAAGTGTCGTATTTTGTCGATGGACAGCCCGACGTCTCCACAGGAGCGTGTCTTCAACCCCTGAGTCAACGTCGGCTTTCCGAGAGGGCCTCACAGTCGAAGAGGAGCCATCATCGGCGAGGCCCGTGCGAAATTGGAGAGACAGTCTAAGTTTGGGCATCGGCCGCTTTTAGTTGGAAAGGGGCTGTATAATTAGTTAGAGAGCAGTCATCCAAAATATGGCAAGGGCCTTAGAAGGTTAGTAAGGGTCCTTCTAAAGTAGGCAGAGGATGTTGTAGGGCATCGGCGTTAGGAATTTAGGCTTATGTAGGATATAGAGGCTCTCTTGGCAGATTCGGCGCCGTCGAGAGGCACGGGGGTTGTAGAGGAGTCATTCGGTGCCGTCGAGAGGCACAGAGGAGTCATTCCACGGCAGAGGGCCATCAAAATTAAAAGCAGTCAGTCTAAGTTGCCATCTCAAGTCTAAGAATGGGGTCATCTAAGATCTTAGCCGGCCATATGAAGTAGGAGGGAAGTCATTTAAAATTGGAGAGGTGCCGACTCCAGCTAGCATGGGGTCATATTAATGTGCCCAGGGTCGTATTAATATGTCGAGATCCGTCTGGAGTCGACTGGGATTATTACTGGGATTACTGGGACTGGGAGTTAGAGAAGTACTGATTCAAGAGCTAGAGTTGGATCATATTAATACATCCAGGGCCGGATTAATCTGCCGAGATCCGTCTGAAGTCAACTGGGACTACTGGGCTAGAGAGGTGCTGACTTAAGAGCTAGAGTAGGGTGATATTTAGGCATCCAGGGCCATGCTAATGTGTCGAGATCCGTCTGAAGTCAACTGGGACTATTGGGCTAGAGAGGTGTCCTCTGGCCTCGAAAGTGGACGCCAATGTCGGATGGGGACATTGCTGAGTCAGATAGGGATTGTTTAAGTTCGCAGCGTTCATATCTGGTCAGACAGGAGATGCCATTGCATAGTCGGGAGGCATCTGAAATGAGAGCGGGCCATACTGTGCGAGAAAGGTAACCTGATTCCCCATCGGTCTCTCTTAATCTAAGTGTCATCTTAAGTATTTTAGTTGCAGTTGAAGAGGAGCCATTGCAACGTCAAAGGTCGTCTAAAATCGTAGAGAGGCCGGTGTAGGTTGAAGACGGCCAAAGTGATACTAAGCCAGATAGTGGCGAGTCTATGACTGCAGAGGGCTGGATAAAGTATGTTGTGTTGCGGGTGCAATGGGGAGTCCCTCATTGAATGCATTTGAACATAGGGTGGACAATTTTTTTAGGTTGGAGAATCTTGTTTTTCAATTATAATTGGTGGTCGATGGGGTGAGATTCATGCTAGTAGGTGAGCACTGTGGAAGACTCTTTAAACAGGCATGGATGACGGAGTTCGAGAATCATTGATGGATCGTGGGTGTGGGGGTGTGTGGGGGGGGGGGTGTTATGCAATATCAAGTGAACGGTGTGAGACAACTGTGGATAGATAGTTCCTTTGGAACGGGGATATGGTATTAATTGAGGCGTGTCGGTGTCCATTTTCTCGTCTAATAGTATCTCTCCCGCATAGTCTTAACTCAGATGGCCCCTGTGGCTCTTATTAAGCCTTATCACTCTGTGACTTTATGACTTAAGTAAGAAAGGGCTGCATGGCGTGCTCAAGCCGGAGAGGCCGTATGAGTTCACCAAGGTGCCCATGGAGTCCGAGAGGTGTCGGGGACCGGGGCCACCTAAATAATAAAGGGACGTGTGAAGTAAGGGAGGGGCCGTATTAAGTTATGAAGGGTCATATTTAGTCTAAGAGAAGCTACAATTAGTGAGAGGGAACATCTGAAATCGAGAACTGGCTGTGGAAAGTCGCTGAGGAACTGTATTAAGTAAGGGAGCAAGCGTCTGAGCTCAGTGAGAGAGGGCTAACATTTGAGAAGTGCAGTCTTCTTCGACTGTTGAGGACGGACCCCACTGGAAAACGGCCGTGGGGGACGCGCCCCCCCCACGTCTCCGATAGTGGCGCCACCCACGCGCCGGCTTGGTTCACTGGTGTCGGGTACACTAGTGTCGGGTTCACTAGTCTTGTGTTCGACACTAGCCTTGGTTCACAAGTGTCGGATGTCATGCTTCCCTGACAATCGATGAACCTCCAAAGCTCCTGCAAACTGTTCTCATGGCTCGTGTGAGACCGAAGCTCACGAGGCTCCCGCCAACCTATGCCACAATTTCACCAAAGTGGAAAAGATGAAGTCGGACAATCGCCGGAGCAGTTGAGCCAATACAGCGGGTAAAATCCATCCAAGTACTTGATGTAGCCGGAACCGCTTCAGACTGCGAGTGGCGCAAATGTCTGAATACTTTACCACGACTTTGACCACTCAGCAACCCTAATAGCATTAGACACGGAACCACGCGATGCGATTAGGACCCAGGATCTGACGTCGATCTGGGAGCTGACCAAACGACTAGCCACAGAGCGAGCAGCCGACCGCGTAACCTTGGACAGAGACGGACGGGTCGGGGCCGGCCCAAGTGACGCTGTGTGGCTTGTAGGCGCGAACTCGCCACCAACGGCCAATATACAGAGTGGCGCACAGGAGGAAGCGTACGGGATCCGCCACAGCAAATATCGGTAGTGCGTGTTTAATGAAGCACACCGGCCGAATGTGCTGCATGGTGAGAGTGCATGAAAACCACCCATTGCACCATCCCACAGATGGTGAAACGTTCGAATTTAATGGGTACCGGGAAATGTTTGGATCGATTCTTCCCAGTCAGGCCAGTGGGTCAATGTTAAGCTTCCGCATCGAGAGAGGCACATTTCCCCCTCATCTCCGTTCCGCCGCTCATGCAACTATCCCCTCCCTCCCCCCCCAAAAAAAAAAAAAAAAAAAAAACAAACGAGACACACTAACATCGCAGAGCTCCTTCATGAGTGTCTCGAGTACGGAGAATCTCTGAAGCTGAAGGAAACACGCCAATGCTCCTGTCTAAAAAAAATCGGCTGGAGGCGGCGACCACCGAATCGAGATAAGCCTACCTGATCTACGTAGCCGGTCTGTTGCAAACTACCTGCAGGAACATTCACGTGCTCCTTCCTTAATCGGACAGGGATCAAACCTCGCAGCAAATCCACGAATCGGCTGGTGGCCGGCCGCGAAAGGTGCGCCGGATTACATGTAATCCGGCGGAGCTTCTATGTAGCTCTTGCAACTACAGTTGCAGGAGCTACATAGAAGCTGGTCACGGCATTGGCCACGAGTGCTGAATAAACACCGTGGCATCACCGTCGACATTGCATTGTTCAAGAACGCTGGGAACGCTGGTCAGCCCAGGAATCTCTTGTTCGGAGAATCTCACCAAAACATATATAAGAACGATTGGGTAGCATGTACAATGCGGAAGAGCAGACGCCACTTCACCTAAAAGAGCTACACTAGCACGAAGTCCTGGAAGTCCCCAGCCGTGGGGTTGCGGATAGGTGGAAGCCGTATAACAATAGGGTCAAGCATTACGTGCGTCAAGGAGCTGGAATATCATTAGCAACCATTCCAATGATTGGTTTTCACATGACAACTCTGTTGGGCAACAGCCGAAACATTAACCACCAAGACGTTCGCCTGCGTCACAATTGCCGCACAAAATAGACCATTGAAGGGTATTGCGTGCGCATGGTGACACTGACGCTCTTACCTCCACGGATAAAATTGCTCTCAAAAAGTGCAAATATGCTCCGTTTACAAATTAACTGCTGCGTGCACCAAGAGGTTGTCATCGGTACGTTGGAGTCGCAGTGCAGCTGAATAACACCAGCACAAAATGGCGCCGCATAAAGCGCCATTTTGGGCACTCCGCAGGCGAGGGCGAGACGCGGCTCAGGGGTCATTGCCGGCATGGTATTGAGCACCGTACCTCGCCAGGGAGCTTGTGGACTTCATTGTTACAGCAATGAAATGCATCATGTTTTATTGCACCATACCGTGTCACCAATTGGTCGTCCCACAACATGACAACAACGAATACCGGAGTACCTCCTGCATTCTCAGGAACCATGTCACTAAACGGATTTATCTGAATATGAATGGCACGCGAGTCGCATTGGTTATGGTGTTGGAAAGGCACTGAACCGGAATTGTCGCGGATGTGATGCATTGATTGGTGTGGAAGCCATCCACACCAATCAATCCACATCAATCAATCAGTGGCTGACATGGGTACACTCGCTGCGGTGAAATAACTAAACTGGCTACACACAGGGGTGTCGATTTGTATCCTTTTGTGGGGGCCATGGCCCCCCCAATGCTGATTTGGGCCCCCCAATAACCTATGCTATTGTATGCTGATAAGAAAGCTGAAGGGGAAAAAATGAAAAACACCATGCTAACTAGAAACATTGATGTTAACCAGCACATTTTGTACTGAAAAGAAACAGATTTGGATTAGATAGTGGACTGACCCTCCACCTTTTGCTGAAAAATGTACAATTGTGTGCAAAAACAAACAAAATAGCTGGAATTCCCTCCACTGTGGAAGTACAGCTTACATCATAAAATGTTGAGATTAGCGATGCGGATGCATTTTAAACCAGATTGTCTGAAAGAAAATCTGCTAAGCAACTAAACAACAATTGCATGGTCATACTGTTGTTTGTACACACCACCAATCGCAAAACCACATTAATTCCAAATTAATTCACTGCTGCTCACATTCACATTAATTCACACTGCTCTTTTATTTATGTGACTTCATCAGTTATTGGACGATTTTCCCTGTTGGTGAGGATGCTGAATAAATATAAACATACACATCGTCGAATAAAAAATCAGAATTTCTGAGATCCGAAAATATAGTGGGCAAAATCCGATGAGTTTTTTTTG
This sequence comes from Ashinkailepas kermadecensis, assembly GCA_034440615.1. Classification (NCBI taxonomy): domain Eukaryota; kingdom Metazoa; phylum Arthropoda; class Thecostraca; family Neolepadidae; genus Ashinkailepas; species Ashinkailepas kermadecensis. The sequence goes on from JAOTOM010004241.1 coordinate 119,634, forward strand.
GGGGGGGGGTGCCTAGTGCGTTGGCACTTCGGCCCCCCAATGTTTTTAAAAATCGACACCCCTGGCTACACAGGCTGTCCGGGCATGGCCAGGAACTGAGGAACTGCGTCAGAGTTGGAGGGAAGACCACTTTAAAACAATTCCTTACCATGCAATCACAGGACTGATTTATCATCTCGGCAGCATGTGATTCGTACCGTCTCCACGTCATGGGTTTTCAGACTATGTGGCAATATAACAGCCTTACAGGTGCATAGCTAGTTAATCAGTAGAACAATGAAATGAAAGCACAAGCACGGGTAACAGAATCCATAAAATTAATGCTTCGTAGGAATTCCAGCCATCGTGGTGTTCCCCTCCGACAGCCGGCGGCAGTCACCGACATCTATGTCAGCTGGAGCACGATCCCAACTGTTGGAGATCGGTAGCCGGGATACCACCAGACCTGGCCGGCCCCGTGTGCACCACTGGCGGCAGCAGAAGGCCGGCGCGGACGCCGCGCGTGTCCCGAGTAGTCACGTCACTGCTATAAACCACCCCACCACGCAGTGTCGGGAGCGCGCTGATTGGTACAGTATGCGGTAGACCATTCACAGGTCACGTTCACACACCAGGTCACCAGCGGACGACCATCTAAGGTCACGCGGGAGAGGCGACACGTGATCGGTTCGCTTAAAACAGTGTACAATGCGAGCGCAATTGTTTAATTGTTAATCCGGAGCCGTTGTGTGACCGCACAACAACCGCACACCGTCAAACAGTGCATGACGTGAGGGCATACAAGTTGTTCGATCAAGAACTTGCTTACTTCCACTGGAAGCCGAAGCGGTTATTTGTATTGATCAGCAAGTGTAGCGCAACACAGCCACAAGGGATACGTTGCTACCCACGTCATGCTGCGGTCCGCAACCATGCCCAATACAGCGAGAGACTGTGACTGGTATCCGCCCGTCACCGTGACAGGTACACATGGGTGCCGCTGAGATTGACAGACGAGCCATCCAGATGAATGCGTCGCTGACGTGTCCAAACCAGTGCAATGCTACTTTTATCAATGATAATCATCAAACTGTTATCCGTAAACCATGCGTCAACAATTTCCGGAGAGTACACTGGGTGAACTGTGTATCGTCAGCATGGACAACAACCTTGCAATCAGTGACATGGTGTGGCAAGTCGTTAGTAAATAACGAAAACAGAACTGGTCCCAGCAGAGAGCCCTGAACCACCCCGTGAGTCACCGTCTCACAGCTGAGACCACCTGAATGCACTGAGATGGCCCACTTAGTCCATTGTCGAAGCAACGTGAGTATAACTGTGCAGCCTCGTCGCGACCGATCGTGTTTTTGCGCTCCCGTGACGAGGGAAAACCGTAAGTAAAAGATTGGGCACAGGTGGTTAGTGGAGGGAGGATTTGTTCTATTGTACGCCTAGGTTAAGAAGGAGCCGTTATATTGTTTAAATTGAGTATATTAGACTTAACCTAGGTATTCTAAGCTTCTATAAGTATCGATCGGCCACGTGGACTTTTGTAGACGGGTGGAGCGGCCACGTGGCTTAGGTTTCTGTTAGCATAGAGGACTAAGTTTGTGTCTGCTTGGTGTTTTAGTTGAAGATTAAAATAGTGAGCTTAACTTACACTAGGTAGCTTCTAGAATTATCGATCGGCTACGTGGACGCTTTGTAGATGGGTGGCGCGGCCTCATGGCTTAGGTTTCTGTAGTGCAGAGGAATAAGTTTGTTTTTTGGTGGTTAAGTTTAAAATAGAGTTGAAGACTAAAATAGTGTGCTTAAATTACACTAGGTATATCTTCTTGTCCTGGTGTCGTTGTATAGGTATCTAGGTTTTTGATTATATTAGTGTTTAGTTTGGTTTAGTTGGAGTTTGCAGCTGGTGGTAGGTATTTAGCAATTACTTCTGTGCATATATTTGCATAGTTTTATCTCATAAGTTTCTTTTTAACAAGCAGATTTTTAGCTTCTAGAATTTTCGATCGGCCACGTGGACGCTTTGTAGATGGGTGGCGCGGCCTCGTGGCTTAGGTTTCTGTAGTGCAGAGGAATAAGTTTGTTTTTTGGTGGTTAAGTTTAAAATAGAGTTGAAGTCTAAAATAGTGTGCTTAAATTACACTAGGTATATCTTCTTGTCCTGGTGTTATTGTATAGGTATCTAGGTTTTTGATTATATTAGTGTTTAGTTTGGTTTCGTTGGAGTTTGCAGCTGGTGGTAGGTATTTAGCAATTACTTCTGTGCATATATTTGCATAGTTTTATCTCATAAGTTTCTTTTTAACAAGCAGATTTTTAGCTTCCAGAATTATCGATCGGCCACGTGGACGCTTTGTAGACGGGTGGAGCGGCCACGTGGCTTAGGTTTCTGTTAGCATAGAGGAATAAGTCTGCGTCCGCTTGGTGTTTAAGTTTAAGATAGACTTTAAGATTAAAATAGTGAGCTTAAATTACACTAGGTAGCTTCTAGAATTATTGATCAGCCACGTGAACGCTTTGTAGACGGGTGGCGCGGTCTCGTGGCTTAGGTTTCTGTAGTGTAGAGGAATAAGTCAGTGTCTTTTTGGTGTTTTAGTTTAAGATAGAGTTTAGGACTAAAATAGTGAGCTTAAATTACTACTAGGTATATTTTCAATATACTGGTGTAATTGCAAAGGTATCTGGTTTTTTTTTAAATACAATTTTAGTTTGGTTTAGTTGGAGTTTGTAGCTGGTGAGAATCGGGATAACTTATCTTCTTTTTTTTAATTAAAAAAAAAAAAAATGCAAGGTGACTGTGGGAAGTGTAAGTGTATGGTAGTCATTGGGGACTTCAGTAAGAAAGTAGATATGTTAGCAAGGGAGGTGGAGCGTCTGAAGTGTTTGGTGACAGGGCCCACCATAGGAAATGTCAGCCAGGCAAGCCAGGTGCAGGAGTCTAGGAGTGATAGGGGTGGAGATAGTATGGACCATGATAGTAGAGAGTGGAAAGTAGCTAGACGCCAGAGTACGAGACTAGCTTTAAGGAAAATTGACAAAGGCATTGAAACTAATAATATATTTGAGGTACTGCAAGAGAGAGATAGTAATGGTGCTAAGGAGGAAGGTAGGAACGACCAGGCAGCTGATGATGGAGAGGGGGAAGTTTTAGTTATAGGGGACTCAAGAGTGAGGTACATAGACCGTACTTTTTGTAGCAGGAACCCCAACAAACGGACTCGTGCTTGCTACCCAGGGGCCCAGGTAAAGGATGTTGGTGATAGGATAGAAGGAGTGATGAAGGGTAGTGGAGAGAGCACAACAGTAATTGTGCAGGTTGGTGTAAATGATGTAGGAAAAGCAAAAACAGAGGAAACAATACAAGAGTATAGGGCTTTGATAGGTAGGTTAGCTGTGAGTAGGAAACGAGAAGTGGTAACATCCATCCTCCCTATGGTTAACGCAAGCATAGGGTGGTACTCGAGGGCCATTGGGCTGAATACCAGGGTGGCCAAGATTTGTAAGGAACTTGGGGTGGGGTTCTTGGATTTGTGGGAGGATTTCTGGGGGAGGACTGAAATGTTTGCATTAGATGGGTTACATTTGAGCAAGAGAGGAGTTGAATTGCTCAGTAATAGGTATGAGGAGGCTCTCATTAGGAAACAGGGAAACTAGGCAGGTCATGGGGGGATGTAGCTGATAGAGAGAGAAGTCTTGCAAACACCTCACAGTCAGCAAATAGGGGCAGCAGTAGATCAAGGGGGCAGAGTGGTAGCTCATCCAGAGATGATAGAGCTACTCAACATGAAAAAGCCAAAGAGGGTTATGGAACTTTTGTTAAGTGTATGATGCTTAATGCTCAGAGCATTCGATCCAAATTTGATGAGTTCAAGTGTTATGTTGCTGAGGAGAAACCAGATTTTGTTTGCATTACTGAGGCATGGGTCAGTGAGGGATATTTTGGGGATAACTTGCAGGACTATGAGATCCAGGGATACAATATGTTTTCATGCAATAGGGGTCCAGCAGTGAAAGGGGGTGGTGTAATGCTCTATGTGAATAGCTTACACAGTTCTCAGAAAGTAGCAGATGTGGTAAAAAATGTGTCTGTGGAGTTCATTTGGCTTGATGTTGCTGTGGGAAGAGGCAACAGCAATAAACTGAGGATTGGAGCTTTGTATCGATCAGGAACCTTGCCACATTCTCAGCAACTGGAGCTCGATAAGGTGATTTGTGAGGAAATCGGTAGAAACTTCCATAGGAAATGCCTTATTCTTGGTGACTTTAATCTAAAAGGATATGAAAATGTTGGTGTTGGCTCCCCATCATGTAAACTGTTTAGGAAATGCCTTGAAGAGGACTTGTTCTTACACCAGTTTGTAATGAACCAACCAGGCAGGGCTCATTCTTGGACCTTGTCTTCTCAGATTTAAGTGATTTAGTTCAAGACTTGACTGTAGGAGAAACTCTGGGAAGAAGTGACCATAACATAGTGAGATTTAAGGTACAAATAGCAGGGACAATCAAGGATAACTTGGCAAAGATTCCAAATTTTAACAGGGCAGACTTTGACTCCATGAGAGAGGCTTTAAGTGCCATAAAATGGGAAGAATAATTTTTTTATTTAAATGCCTGTGAAATGTGGGAAAAGCTCAAATCTTACTTGAGGGAAATTCAGATTAGACATGTCCCCCAAAAGCAAAGGCGCAAAAGAAGGGTAGGAAAGCCAGCATGGCTTACACCAGATTTGAGGAGATCAATTAAGGCTAAGAAAGATGCATTTAGAGTATTTAAGGAAGCTTCAAATATCGTAAATCTAAGGTCGTATCAAAAAGCTAGAGATGCTGTGAAGCAGAAAACCAGAGCAGCAAGGCGGGCAAAAGAATTGGATTTGGCTAGGAACTGTAATGGGGACAGTAAAAAGTTCTTTAGTTTCTACAAGCTAAGTAAAGTTTCAAGCACAATTGGTCCACTGGAAGTAAATGGGACTATATTGAGTGAGGATGGTTAGATGGTTGAGGAGCTGAGTAAGCAGTTTAAATCAGTGTTTACAGTGGAGGATGTGACAAATTTGCCAACCGTGAACCACAGTTCAGTGACAGGTGATCAGATACACAATGTTGATTTCATTGATAGTGATGTTGTTTTCAATTATATCAGAAAAATAAAGCCAAACAAGGCAGCAGGACCTGATGGAATTTATGCTAGGGTATTGCGGAAAGCTGAAAAGGAACTGGCAATTCCACTTAGTATAATATTTTGTAGATCAGTTTCACAAAATGAAATTCCAACAGATTGGAAAAGGGCAAATGTAGTTCCTATTTTCAAGAAAGGAGAAAGAGGGAAAATTGAAAATCATAGGCCAGTAAGCCTCACATCCCTAATCTGCAAAGTACTCGAATCAATTATCAAAGATAGAATAGTTAGTTTTCTGGAAGGAAACAGATTGATTCAAGATACTCAACATGGGTTTAGAAAAGGGAGATCGTGTCTCACAAATCTCTTGGACTTTTTAAATTTTGCTACAGAACAATTTGATCAGGGAAATCAGGTTGATGTAGCATATCTTGACTTTAGTAAGGCCTTTGACAAGGTACCCCATAAACAATTAATGATGCAGCTTCAGGTCCATGGCATTGCAGGTATCATCCTAAAATGGATTGAGTTGTGGCTTTCAGATAGACAGCAGAGAGTGATGCTTAATGGTACAAAGTCATCATGGCAAAATGTTCTTAGTGGAGTCCCTCAGGGGTCGGTACTGGGGCCACTGTTGTTCATTATATTTGTGAATAGCATTGAATGTGGCCTAAGCAGTAAGGTTTTGAAATTTGCGGATGATTTGAAGATCTTTAGGGCAATAACAGGGCACAATGAGCAGGTTTTGCTGTAGAACGACTTAGACGAGCTTGTGAAGTGGTCCGAAAAATGGCAAATGAAGTTTAATTTTGATAAGTGCAAAGTCATGCATGTAGGTAGGCAGCATATGAAGGTGCCATACTTGATGGATGGCCAAGTACTATCTGTGACTCAGCAGGAGAAGGACTTAGGTGTTATTTTGAACACAAAATTGGGGGCATCAGAACAGACCAAAGAACCCAGGAAGAAGGCACTAAGAATGCTTGGGGAAATACAGAGGAATGTGTCATACAAAAGTGAGGAGGTCATCAGGAAGCTTTACTGTGCATATGTCAGGCCACATTTGGAATACTGTGTCCAAGCTTGGTCCCCTAGTTATGAGAAAGATTGTTGGCTTTTCGAGAGAGTACAAAAGAGGGCAACAAAAATGGTTAATGGTATAGGCAACCTGGCATATGAGGAAAGATTGAAGAAATTGAATATGTTTTCACTTAGATATAGAAGGCTGAGAGGAGATCTCATCGAGGTTTTTAAATTTGTTCATGGTCAGGAACAGGGATATCTCAGGGAAATGTTTGAATTTAACAGAAATGATGCAATTAGAGGTCATTAATTCAAAATTAAAGTTAAGCACAGCAGGACAAGGTTAAGACAGTCTTTCTTCACCAACAGGGTAGTAGAACACTGGAACCAGCTGCCAGGAACAATTGTCAGTAGGAACACACTGAACATCTTTAAAAACGGCATAGACAATCATTATAAGAATAGGGGGCTTGTTTTTCTATATTCCAGGGAGGGTTGATTGCCAGATTTGGTGGGCAACTGGTTCAGTGTACAAAGTGCAACCAAGAAGGGCCCTTGTGGCTCATAGTTGCACTGATCTTTTATGTCTTTATGTCTTTATAACCGTGCCAGCCAAGCCCTCTCAGTGACCATAGGAACAGTTGGCAAGATCGACAACTGCACGTAGTCATTGTCGTCGACTTTACATCCTGACTTGTGCAGCGGCACGAGTGACTCGCTTACAAACTTCACCAGGCGAGGCCCAGTGGATGGGGATGTCATACGTGATACCATCTTCACCGGTGGCTTTAGAGCTGGACATACGGCGTATGACGTCAGACAGCGCTGGCAGTGTCGCTGGGTGCACGCGAGATGCACCCCACACCACCACACCGCGGGGATGCGGGGCGAGGGCGGGTCGTCAGCCCTGCTAACGTCACATGCCGCAGTGTCCACCACATTCCTCGCCGCAGTGACCAACATATTTCCCTCATGTCCAGCACATTCCCTCCCACAACATCCACTACTTCCCCGCTCACGGTGTTCACCACATTCCCCTCCACAGGGTCCACCATATTCCCCACCATAGTGCCCACTATATTCCACACCATAGTGCCCACCATATTCCACACCATAGTGCACACCATATTCCCTCTTACAGTGTTCACTACATTCACCTCCAGTGTCCACACCATTCCCCCCCCACGGTGCCCACCATATTCCCCCAGTGTCCAGCACATTCCCCCCCCAGTGTCCACCACATTCCCCGCTAGTGTCCACCACATTCCCCGCTAGTGTCCACCACATTCCCCGCTAGTGTCCACCGCATTCCCCGCTAGTGTCCACCACATTCCCCGCTACAGCGTCCACCACATTCCCCGCTAGTGTCCACCACATTCCCCGCTAGTGTCCACCGCATTTCCACGCTCCAATACGACCCACTCCAGAGCCGGTCGAGCCCTGGCGTCTCTGTCTGAGTGTCCAGAAGTGGGAAAGTGGACGAATACGCTGGACCCTGCTGCCGCCGCACCTCCCGGCTAACCATGTTCTGTCTGCATTTGTAAGCTATGCTTGGGCTGCAATTGGATGAGGGCCGCTGCCGTCTGACTGGTTCGGTCGGAGTGGAGGCACGCGATCGGATCGAAGATGACTAATTAAATATGACATGGCGCAAACGGCATGGCCAAGCAGCGTCGTCGTCTGCAAGGGTGGAGCTCAGAGTGGGAAACTTACTTTTCGGGTTGGGAGTCGGAGTGCATACCGATTTCTTCCGGAGTACATTTTCATGGACATTATTTTTTTATGCATGGAATCTGTTTACAAGTAACCGACCGGAAAAACCTAAATCAGTACCTACATAATATGCATAAGTAATATCATTCTCATTTTTAGTCAAATCAAATGCCAAAACATACGAACAAAGAAGTGAACAATGGACGGCACCGCCCGGCAGTGACTCGTAATAATCAGCAGTTTCGTTTCTTATAACTCACAGGAGAAATGCGTTTTCCTTTCACTGTTGTTCTCAGTACAAGGATAGCCATATAAAAAACAAACAAAAATACTTCACACTTCACCCTCAGCCAAGGGCGTCGCCACCGGGGGGGGGGGGCGGCAAGGCGGCAGTCGCCCCCCCTGCCGTGAAACTGGGGGGGGCGCAGCCCCCCTGAAATTTGAGGAGGCCCCTATTCGGAAATGCACAGGAAAAAAGTGAGCAATGAGGCCGACGAGACACGAGAGGGGGGCCTCCAAGACGTGAGAGGAGGCCCCTAATTTGAAGAAGTAGTCGCCTAGGAGAGGATAGGAGGCCCCAGAAATCAAGAGAGTGCCAACAATTGGCACGGAGGCCCCCAGGAATGCAAAGGAGGCCCCCAGGATTGCAAAGGAGGCACCAGGATTGCAAAGGAGGCCCCCAGGATTGAAAAGAAGGCCCCCAGGATTGAAAAGGAGGCCCCCAGGATTGAAAAGGAGGCCCCCAGGATTGCAAAGGAGGCCCCCAGGATTGCAAAGGAGGCCCCCAGGATTGCAAAGGAGGCCCCCAGGATTGCAAAGGAGGCCCACAAGATTGCAAAATAGGCTCCCAGGATTGCAAAGGAGGCCACCAGGATTGCAAAGGTCTCCAGGATTGCAAAGGAGGCCCCATGATCGCAAAGGAGGCACCCAGGATTACAAAGGAGGCCACCAGGATTACAAAGGAGGACTCCAGGATTGCAAAGGAGGCCCCAGGATTGCAAAGGAGGCCCCCAGGATTGCAAAGCAGGCCTCAGGATTCCAAAGGAGGACTCCAGGATTGCAAAGGAGGCCCTCAGGATTGCAAAGGAGGCCACCAGGATTGCAAAGGAGGCCCCAGAATTGCAAAGGAGGCCCCCAGGATTGCAAAGGAGGCCCCCAGGATTGCAAAGGAGGCCCACAGGTTTGCAAAGGAGGACTCTAGGATTGCAAAGGAGGCCCCCAGGAATGCAAAGGAGGCCCCAGGATTGCAAAGGAGGCCCCCAGGATTGCAAAGTAGGCCCCCAGGGTTGCAAAGGAGGCCCCCAAGATTGCAAAGGAGGTCCCAGGATTGTACAGAAGGCCCCAGGATTGCAAAGGAGGCCCTCAGGATTGCGAAGGAGGCCCACAGGATTGTAAAGGAGGCCCCCAGGATTTAAAAGAGGCCCCAGGATTGCAAAGGAGACCCCTAGGATTGCAAAGGAGGCCTCCAGGATTGCAAAGGAGGCCCCCAGGATTGCAAAGGAGACCCAGGATTGCAAAGGAGGCCCCAGTATTGCAAAGGAGGACTCCAGGATTGCAAAGGAGGCCCCCAGGAATGCAAAGGAGGCCCCCAGGATTGCAAAGGAGTCCCTCAGGATTGCGAAGGAGACCCACATGATTGCAAAGGAGGCCCCCAGGATTGCACAGGAGGCACCCAGGATTGCAAAGGAGGCCCCAGGATTGCAAAGGAGACCCTCAGGATTGCAAAGGAGGCCCCCATGATTGCAAAGGAGGCCCAATACGGAAGGGAGACCTCAGCAAATGAGAGGAGGCCCAAAGACGGAAGAGAAAGCCAGTGGATATGAGATGAGGTTTCAGAGACGCAAAAGCAGTCCCCAAAACTGGTAAGGTTCCACCAAGATAGAAAAGGATGATCCAGAAAAGTGGCAGGAAGCACCTAATTCGGAAAAGGACGATATAAGATCGGAAATGAGACCCTATGATGAACGAGGAAGCCCCTAAAATAGGAGAGAAGGGCAATTGGATAAGAGGGATGGCTCCCAGGCGAGAAAGAAGGCTTCAAGACGGGTAAGAAGGTCCCCAGGAAATGACAAGGTAACTGAGATAGGAAATGTTGCTTGTAATTTGGAAGAGGAGGCACCTAAGAGAGAACAGGAGTCCACCAGGAGATAAGAGGCCATCCTTAAAATGGGCAAAGATAGAATCAAAACGCAGAACAGGAGGCCCCGAAGACGTGAGGGGAAGCCCCTAATTTGAAAAAGAAAGCCTCTAGAAGAGAAAAGGAGACCCCTGCCGGACTCGAGAGGATTCCCTCGAGATGGAGTAGGAGGTCTCCAGGGCCGAATGAGGCCCCGACGACCGGAAGGAATTCCCAGGAAATGAGAGAAGGCCCTTAAGATGGGAGTGGTAGGTAGCAGGTATGGAAGGAGGCGAGGTTTCCAAAATTGAAGATCCCCTCAAGATGGGTAAGCTTTGCGAGAACAAAGGAGGAGGCCCACGAGGCGTGGCAGGAGGCCCCTAATTTGGCAGAGGATGCCCCTGGAACATGAGAGGAAGTCCCATGCCATGTTAAAGGGGCCCAAAGATGTGGGAGGAGGCCCTCCAAAACGGGAGAGGAGGACCATTGAATATGGAGGAGTAGGTAGGACGCACGAGAGTAAGTATATGGAGGAGTAAGTAGGACGCATGAGAAGACGTCCAAAACCGGTAAAGAGGCTCCAGGAAATGAGACGAGACCCCTAAGACGCGAGAGCAGGTCTATAATTTGCTGGAAGCACCTGAAATGGCAGGAGTCGTGCCGGGGTACTTGAAAATCACGATATGGGCCCAAAAAGATCCGGCCGGGGCCCCTGAAAATCACGCTGAGCCTTGGGGTACCAAAAATTAAAGCCCGGACCATTCAAATCACGCTAGGGGCACGATAGGTCGTACCGTTCCCCAACAGTATCATTGGGACACAAATGAAGCCGGGGCAACGAAAAACAATCCGGACTTGGATAATCACTCTGCGGCGCCAACAATGACACCAAAAACATCCAAAACGTATTGGACACCCACAAAGTGTCGAGGTCGCTAAAACTCGCGCAGAGATCCAAGCAAATGACGTCGGGACACAAAAGATTACATTGGACTAAAAAAAGTCGCGTCACAGCCCTCGAAAATCTCACTGGGGACCAAAAAGGTCGCACCTGGACCGCAAAGGTTGCAGCTGCCCCCAAAATAAATTATCAACCGGAATGTCACTCTGCTCCCCAAAAAATCGGGTCAAAGTCCCCCCCCCAAAAAAAAAATCCGTTGGGCCCTAGAAAAAAACGTGTCAGGGCACCGAAAAAATCGCACCTGGAGACCAAAGAATCCTACCAGGACCCAAAATATCACATAAGGACCTATACAAAAATAGAACTCGATGTCCAAAAGTTCACACCGAGACTCGATCGAATCGACCCCAGCACCGGAAAATTAATAACAGGTCCGGAAAAAATTACCCGGAGGGCATTTATACTCCGAAAGGTGCCATCGGCTGAAAAAAGTCCTTCGGTGGCCGCAGTGACATATCAAAGCGGCAAATGCCCCCTCCATCCTAAGAGGGATATGCTCCCAAAATCGAGCCGAGGCCCCCAAAAGTCGCGCTGGGGCCAGAAAAATTCGCGTCGGTCCACCAGAATTCCCGTAGGGGCTCAAAGTAAATGCGGCGGACCCCAGAAAACTCGCTCCGAGGCACGAAAATCTGCAACAGGAACCGCCAAGATCGCGTTGGGGTCACAGCTAAGTACAACGCGCCCCGCAAACTCGAACCGGTCCCACCAAATTTCGCGCTCGGACCCACAAATCCCATCGGTAGTACAAAAATTTGGTCTGGGCATCAAAAATTAACATCGGGGCTCCCAACAATTGGCGTCTAGGGCTCCACATAGGCACCGTGTGACCCCCAAAGTCGCATCGGTATCCGAAAAATAAAGCCGGAGCCCTCCAAAATCAGGAGGGATTGCAAAAAAAGTCCGGGTCAGGACAATGGTTCTGGAGCACCGAACATGTCATCAGATGCCTTGACAAATCGCGTACGGCATCGAAAAACATACCGGAGCTCGAAGAAAATCGAGGCGAGATACAAAAACATGGCGCCAGGGACTCGAAAGATCAGGCCTGGATTCGGAATTTAAAGAAAATTCAGAAGAGATCCACAAAAATCGCGTTGAGCCCAGATAACTGGCGTTGGGTCCCGGAACTACGCGCCTGGGCGCGATAAGTCGCGCTAGGACCCAGAAAAATCGCACCGAAGCCCCAAAATCGTACTGGGGCCCCACAAATGTGCGTCAGAAGCCGCAAATAAACACAACTGGACCCTAAGAGCACAACGGGGGCCGAAAATGCGACTGGCCCTTCAAAGCGCAGTCTCGCAAAAAGCGGCAGGGTCCGAAAACATGCGTTGTAGCCATAACTATATATACCGGGAACTCTTTAAAAAAAAACACCGGAAGCTCTCAAGGCACACAGGGGCCATGCGACCGCACAAGGGCCTGAAAAGAGGCTGGGGCGCAAAAAGCAACATGGTCCCAAAACGAACAAAAATACCGGGCTCTAAGTAAACACATCGAGATCTTTGAAAGCGCCCCGACAACTAAAAAAAATATTCGGTGCGCAAAAAAAAGCAACAAACCATAAAACGAGCAGGGGTTTCGAAAATGCGTTGGGCCTCCAACAAAAATGAATTGGAGCCCTAAGACACATCCGTAGACGAAGAAATACGAAACGGGTCCAAAGAAGTACACTCAGACAGGGCCTCGGTTCGGTAGCCAACCTGGAAGCATGTTTAATCAAAGATATGAGGTGCATCAAAGCTCAGCGGGTATCCGTATTTCTTCACCATAAAATAAGGTAATTAGGGAACTAATGATCGAATTTAATTAATCGAATTTTCGCAGCGAACGCCCATACGAAGCATTTCATAACGTCAGATATGGCGCAAGTCTATCATGTGGCAGCAATTAGCAAAGCGTAGGAAGCCCAGCAGAATCCGTAGCATCGCACGAAGTGTGGCGAATACGCCGAATGCGCAAGATAGGTGTGCACGTGTACTAACATTGGCGTCGTGGCGACCGGGCACAATGAACTGGGATGTCTGAAATTGGGAAATTTTACATTTTAAAGTGATTTGTGTAGGTGTAATTTCAGCAGTGCGAGGTGACTTATCAAGGGATACCAAAAGAATACATTCGAACAGGGTGGGGGAGCTAGGGTTGAAATCCGACGAATCAGAAACTATTGTGGTAGATTAGGCCCCTCCACAGGATAATTCAGTTGATCACGAATTATTTTATTTAAAAAGGTCCACTTTGACAAAATAGTGGTCGAAATCGGAAGACTTTATTCAGTAGTTGGACCCCCTCCAAATACGTTTGCCCCCTCCCCTTGACGCAAATATAGGTGCGTCACTGGTCCCCCAATAATGTTCAGAAACATGGAGCAAAGCCAACATTGCGGGGATAAATTCCCCTCACAATCATGCAAAACAACACCGATGCCCCATATTAAATGGGAGGAATGATGTTTTAAAATGTATTTTCTTCCTCCAAAGTTGTCTTCTGTGATTACAGCATGCATGATTAGAGCTTCCCAGCTTCAATACCTTCTCAACGACATAATTTACAAAACGGTACAGCACAGCGATAACCATGGGCGTGACGGCGTGGAATTCGAAAGTTTTGCATTATTTATGCGTTGTCAGTTACATTGTTGCATTGTCATTGATGCATGGTTGTTCAATGCTTGTTCTTGCCGTGAATTTATTCGCGGAGGATTTATGATTTTAGCTTCCGTGCCAAGTGCCTTGCAGCCAGCACCAAATGTTATAACAAATAAATAAATCCCTAAGATGACGATCAGAAAACCAATTCAATCCACTTCTCGTTGTCACCTTCGCGAAATTGTCGTCCTAGGACTGAGAAATGATCGTTTAAGTTTGTTCATGAGATCAAGCTGGTGGGAATGACTAACAGTAGTGATGAACCTAGCTATATTCAGTTAAACTTGGTGGATATAGAAGTGGGGTGATCAATGGGAGATATCTTTAAGATATGCTCAGCACGAGCCCCACCGGCTCGCTACAATCTAAAGGCCAGCGGGAAGATTCTTCTCGTCGATAAAGCATAAAGATATTGGTTTGTTTTGGCACTGACGTATTTATCTACATTTCCTTATTTATACCCTGGTATGGCTCAGTACTCAGCGAAAAAAAGATTCTTGCTATTGCGCTTTGCGTAAATGATGCACCATGCCAAGAACAAACAAGACATCAATATGAAATCATGTTCCCATTCGGAAACCATACTAAGAGCCTAAAAAGCAAGAGGAGGCCCTAACACAGTGGAGGCCCCTTTTCGGGGAGTAGGAGGCCCCCTATCAACATTGCCCCCCCTGGAAGAATTTCGTGGCGACGCCACTGCCCTCAGCTCAGAACGCCTACCTACGCAGCCAATTTCCCACGTAATACGAATGCAACTCCGCTTCCGCTACCGCACACGCCACAGTTGGATGTGTTCAAAGCAAAGGATCAGTCAAGGTCTTGTGTTTACAGTATGACACTGTTAACCCATGTCTTCAAAGTTGCTAATGGTTATGACGTCATATAAAAAATACCTTGCATTGATTGGTTGACAGACAGATTTCAGAACAGAAAATGCTAACGCAGCCAATTCTGATCGGTGGCCTCCGGCACTCCGGAGAACGTCTCTTAAAACTGTCAAAGTTTCCCCACTATAGGGTGGCAGGAACACACGTTTTCCGAGACGCGGCTCCAAAGCCGGAGAAGTGTTCTCAGTGCGCATGCGCATCATCTTGCAAGTTGCTGTTGGCGCGTTGTTGTCGGCAATTCCGGTGGTTGAGATTGATGGAGTGTGTGAAGCTGTGGTCCGGCTGCTGACTGCTACAAAAGTGATTAGTTTGAGTAGTGACCGTAAGTGGAATAACCAGCGTTTTTTTTGGGTGTCGTTCTGTGTTTGTTTTTATTGATATCTTTGTTCCCACATTTGTGTCGGAGTACATGTGAAGCCCATCCTATCCAGTATGAACCCGGAGTGCAAAAATGTTTTCAGAGATAAAATCTCTTAAGAAGTGTCTTAATTTCCACCCTGGTGGAGCTCTCTCGCCAAGCCAGGGGCCCAAGTCCTTATTCTCGAGACATATTTTCGGATTGAATAGGGAAAATGACGACTTAACATTAGCTAGGTACCAAACCAGACAGGTCCAGACTCCCCCCCCCCCCCCCACCGGTAATCTCCACTCATGGTCATCCGGTGCTACCGTGCAAAATCAGTTGTTCTTCACCGCCGCTATGATTCGTCCAATAATAGCTGGCAGGCTGCTCCAACCAAAGGCACTTCGGTGCCTTGTGTGCCGAACGACTCGACCCGACCCACCCCGCCCGATCCACCCTACGAAACCCGACCCCATCCCCACCCCCGCCCGCTGCTCTCTTTCATATAACGTGAAATGCAGACAGCAAGACAAAGCGACCACGCTAAGCTCAAGCGGGATTTCCAGCGAGCAAAATCCCATTAGCTGGCGGGGCCCTCCCCGAGTCTGGATTCCCCAGCTGGCGGTGCACGCAAGCGGGTCCGTGCAGTGAACTATTGCACCATCAGTCCACCTTCTACGCAAGTCTAAAACCGGCCACAGGAACGAGTTCGGAGAACATTGTAATGCTGTACTGCGATAATCAGGCACACGTAAGACGACCCGCAATGCTTCAGGTGGGAAGCCCACACACAGCACAGCGTTTCGCAGGATTGCACGAGGGTGAACGGTTTGTGACGCGACTAGGGTCG
The DNA here is from genome assembly GCA_034440615.1 of Ashinkailepas kermadecensis. Taxonomy (NCBI): domain Eukaryota; kingdom Metazoa; phylum Arthropoda; class Thecostraca; family Neolepadidae; genus Ashinkailepas; species Ashinkailepas kermadecensis. The sequence goes on from JAOTOM010004241.1 coordinate 135,275, forward strand.
GATGGGCAGCACACCATACTAATCAATTGTCTGCACTACGCGACTGTTACTCAGATGAATCGAAATGATGCTTAAGAGGACAGACGACATGCCACAATTAAAAGGTGCCCAATGTTCATACGCATTGACCTCGGCACACATTTTGGATGGAGCAACGAGAGGACTTTTGTATCGATTCTTTCCATGCGACTCCATGGCACAACGTTGCGGTTCACAATGTTTGGGAGACGCGTGCTCCGCCTTTGAACCACGTCCCGTGCTTCACGGGCTGTCCGGTATCCCAGTCACGCCGTGAAGCGGAGCGGCACCGATCGTGCCGTAGGTACTACCAAGATACCTTTACTAGAAGGTAGATCGAAGTTTTCCTTCAAGCCCGCATGACGTCATCCGAAGGTTTTTAGTATGGTATCAATATGGTTGCAGACGACTTTTCTCAAATGATACGCAATGGTTACTTTTATTTTGATTCCTCTACAAGCAAATATATTTATCTTCCGCTGACTGTGTTATTAATCTTGTCCTGTTCTTTCCAGTGAACATTTGTTCCGACACATATTTTTATCATGCATAGGCAAGGTTGGATTTGTGCATTGTAATATTGCATGTTGAGAGGAATATTTTGTAGTCATCCGGTATGGAGAATATTTTTGTTCAAACCTTATGCATCGTAACTCAATTTGCACCCACTTTCGGTGAATTTTGAGCACTTTTACTTGATCACAGCAGCTCATTGTCAAACATAGGAGGTGACTAAGGAGATTCAACCTCCAGATGAGAAAACAAGAAACAATTTTCTGGAGAGGATAGTGTTCTGGATTCCAAAAATCCAAGAGGAGCCTATTTTTCCAAACATGTACCTACCTACCTACATTGACATACAACAGTCATTGCAAACATAACTCTTTCTAGGCCAGCTAGACCCAGGGCATGGTGCATTATTCCTTTATTAATTTTGCATGGATTATTAACGATACATGCATAATTGAACATTTACATACAATACAATCGTCATGCTATGAATGCCTTCCTGAAATTTTCTATGAGTTGCAGTCTGATTTCCTGTAGTATGAATTCAGCATCTAGATAGAATGTTTGAATGTAACACCTCCTGTTTCAGGTGTCATGCCTTACTGTGCAGTACCAGAGGTGGGACTGGGCAGACAACTTTAATAGAGAAGAAATCTGGTTACACCATTTTTATCAGGATTCTGCCTTAGCAAAATCTCTTAGCATACAATAAAACATGTCTAAGTTCTCAAATGTTGGGAACCAAGAGCATGCTCCAAGCATTTCAAAGAAATTGATAAGAGAAGAAACCTAAAGAAAGAACTGCTCAACCCTGCCTCTTTGCAGAGAAGCAAATGTCTCCTACCATCAGCTATTCCCACCATAATATTCCCACCAGCCAATATCTGGGTGATCCTGAAACTTTTTGTATTAGTGATGTTTACATCATTTGCAAGATTACGTTGTTGTGTTTTTCCTGCTTTGTTTGCATGTTCACAATGTTTTTTCTCCACAAAAGAAAAAGATGGATAAGCCTGGTTAGGTTATGTCCTTTTATTTCAAGATTTTGATACTTTTCTCTGAGAAAATAGATTAGGCTGGCTAATTTTATGCTAGGTTACTTTGCAAATTTCTAAAGCTTTCAATAATTAGTTATTGTATATGAACCAATTGAAAGCACTCCTTTTTGGTATGATTTTGCTTTTCAACCAATTTCTGTGCTTGCTGGTAAAAAATATGTTCTTGGTGCACCAAAATAACAATCACGATAAGACCCTCATGTCAAGCATTTACCACTAAGTTATAGCTACACTAAGTTAGGGTCAAAGGTATGATAAATATATGATTTGGGTCAGATCTGCTGACTGAAATCGTGCATTTATGAGCTACATTTTTTACAGAATGGACAAAGAATGAGGTTATCATGAGATAACAAGTGTGTGATGCCTATATTTAGGTTGATTCTTTCCATCAACATTATAGGATTTGTGTAAAATGCCGCCACACGCCACGGTCTTCACTGCGGAGTTGATGGCCATCAGCAAAACTCTTGCATACATCGAGGTTGACGACGATATTTTGCATGTTATTTTGACTGATTCTCTGAGAATATTACCGATTTATACACAATGGAGCAGTTTTGTGCTTCCTTGCGGAGATGGGATTTGACATAATAGATGCACCTGCCTAACTGATTACTTGTTTCCACGGATCTTAGATCAAGCGCCTTTATAGCTACCGATGTTTTATATTCGTTTGTGACAGTCTGACGCGTGCTTAGGCAACCTTGTTATGGGTGCAATATAACCCAATGGGGTTGATGACGCACCCTAAAACCCCAATAATCATCATTAAAATGCCAAACATGCATAAGAAGTCCCTGGGCTATTTTTGATCACAATGTTGTTTTTCTGGTGTTTTCTGATTTGACACTCATTCCTTTGGAAAATGAAAACTTCCAAGGATATAAGCACTTTAAGTTCAAGTACCTCTGTCTAGGAAATCAGTCCAATAAAAAATATAAAAAAACATACAATTATGAATAAAAATGAATGCAACCTAACCTAGCCTACTGATGTTGGACGGCCTAAAACCTACCGATGTTGAATCACTTAAACGCACTAATATTGCATTACTTAAAACCTACGGATGTTGGATTGCCTAAATATGACTTTAAAATGTGATTTTCAAAACAAATTTCAGAGGACTGTCCATAATAGCCACTGCACGTGGAGGGCATGTATTGTGAAATAAATAAATAAATATATAAATAGGAAGACGTCAGCCTTCCACAGCCGCCGGCTGCCAGCGACCATCGTGCAGACAGCGGGTCAAGCGTGAACGGTCCAGGTCGCGGACCGCTGATAGGTCATTCACATTATGGCCAGATCAGGTCGCGAGTGGTGCCGTTGCTGTATCCGTTCCCGAAGCCGTCCCGTCGGCTCCTGCGACGTCATTTGCGCGAGGGGTATCTCAGCTGAGGCCACCATCAGTGGTAGCCTTACCCGCTGGCGTGTGTGTTCCCTTGCCGCTCCAGTTCAGTACATAAGATCAAGTTCAAGCCGCGCTGTGACAGACGGTCACCACGTGTGCGCAGACCACTCGTACATTACGGCTGCGATGCGAGTGATGAATGAAAGCAGGCGAAGTTACAGGTGAAAGATTCTTATATTGTGAGTTCATGTCTGCATTTTTTTTATCGCCAACTGTGGTTGGCGATCCACGCAGGTCATCGTGCTGCTGCCGTTTTTACTTGGTTATGTTATAAGTTCGTGATACATTCGTACTTGAAATACGTATGCGCAAATACACGTGAAAATCGTACTAAGAACATATTCGCACTCGATATATTCGTATTCGGGGAGTTTTATGAACCACGCAAGCAGGACGCTGCACCTGCAGTTGGGTCGAAGGTAGCCATTTTTATGCAATTTTCAAATTTGTGACTTGTATCCTCAGTGACAGATGCAGCCAGCTTCCTGCACACAGACATAGCGAACAAATGTCATCAGCGGGTATCAACAAACACCCCCTGCCACACCAATTATTTTCACAATTTGCCACCAATATATACAGACTGCACATGCACCCACAAACCAAACGCGTGCGTCCATTCATGTGTAGGCTTAACCGTAAGCATGCAAATAAAGGGCATAATCATTTTCAATAATGTCTTGCGGCCCACTGGTCCAGATTGCTTTTGAACCATTCATGTACCAGACACACACACACACTATGTATATATATATATATATATATATATATATATATATATATATATATGTATGTATGTATATGTACAAATACACAAATATATATTACGTGGGAGAGTATCACCTGTCGCTACTCTTCGCCCGCGACCAATCGGCGTGAGAGATTGGCGACGCTACATGACTCAACGGTGGACGTGTCGTAAAACCAATAACCAACCCCCCAAATATTACGTGGGATATATGGGGCCTCCTGTCGGTAGCGGATCCAGGGAGGGAAGTTGGGGCACATGCCCCCCCCCCCCCTGAAAGGTGGCGCCCCTTCGACCAGGAAAACGCGTCCCTCCGCGAAGGCTCGAGTGCACCCCATCACCCTCGAATTTTTCAGCCACAGGCGCCTCTCGGAAAGAAAGGCACCCCTCAAGCTGCTTTCGCGGTGGCGCCACTCCAAGCACGTGTCCCCTCCCCCAGATGACAATTCCTGGATCCGTCCCTGCCTCTTGTGGCAGCTATTGCCTTCTTGTGGCGGCTATGGGACCTCTTATTTATGACTTTATGACTATGACTCTTGTGACGACAGAGGGCCTCCTATTGCGGTCTAGGGGCGGTCAGATCATTTCAGGCGATCTTCTGTGGTTACTTTTCGGAAATTCTCCTGCCACCGAAGGGAAGAAGCTATGGCGCACTTAGTTCCCCCCCGTCTGTCCTTTCTTCCACTCTCGAACGGGGGTGACAACACCAGCTAAAACGGACGGTAGAGGAAGCCTACCAATATCGGGAAAAATCCCTTTATTTTGGAGACACTTGATGGTCAGCCTGCCGGAAACGGCACATTTTTAGGCAGGAAGATTGTTACTGGGTCATTTCGGATACATTTTGCTGAAGCTGAAGAATAGTTCTTTCAATTGGTATACGTGAAAGTGATCTATATTGCCATAAAACATGCAAGAGAGCGTAGAGAAAAACTGTAAAATTGCATGTAAACCAATGGTGAAGGGAAACCTTCAAGCCCGCTACCAAACCCACTTCGTGGGGGCCCGGGTACTACAATCGTACGTACTAAAGTAGCGAGACCGATCGTAACTACTGACGGAGTGGGGCCGATCGTAGGTGCTAGCGGAGCGGGACCGATCGTCGGTACTAGCGGAGCGGGACCGATCGTCGGTACTAGCGGAGCGGGACCGATCGTAGGTACTAGCGGAGTGTAACCAATCGTAGGCTCTAGCGGAGCGGGACCGATGGTAGATACAAATTGAGAGGGACCAATCGTGTTAACGGAGCGGGACGGATCGTATGTACTAATACGTCAGGACTGGAATTCATTTTTGCCACCGTGGCGTCATCACCGAAGCTGATGTACATTTTAATCTTGAGATGAAACTTACAAACTTAACTGTTGTCTGATTGGAAGGGGTGGATCCCGAGTCCCTCAGATTTGTTCGGGATAGCGAACGAATCAGCAGATGCACAGACACGAAACTTTCAGTGGCTTCTTATGCATTGGTTTTACATAGCTCGTTCAAATATCGGGTCAATGTCATCGAAGGTAATTGATCTGTGGCGGATCAGAGAGCAATGTTCCGAATATTAGTGCCAACCATTCGTGATAGCTGCAACACCAAACTCAGCCCATGTTGTCCTTTCAAGACGAACAACTATGCTGTTGAAATTTTGAGGAAGGTTTAGTTTACCGACATCACGTTAGGTCAATTTCCGCCATTTCACTGGATTCAGTGGGAAAAATTGAAGTTGGGGTAAATATTGATGCACAATGTGATTGCCATCTTACGAAGAATGCTGCTGCCCTTCGTGAAGTGATAGCTGAATTCGGTTTCAGCATCGCCTAAGGCGTGCATGACATTGGGTGACCAACCAATGACCTGACAGCGTGTGATCTGACCTCATTTATTTGATCTTTCCATGAAATTACTCTCCAAGCAGCGTACGCTGGTGAATGCTGAAGTGATCGTTTTATCAATCCAGACATTGTCCCAGTGACCCAAGGTTGGACGAGGTCAGAACACTAGTATGTTGTAAAGACGTTTCAGAATCATACACTGTCATGAACTTGACTTTTTGTAAAGTAGAGAGGTGATATAAAAATTGTCGACGGATGTAAAAAAGAGCAAACTTATGTGGATAATGTCTATTGATGAGTTACATTTTATGCTCTTTGTGGGTCCATTGGTGATGGTGATATAAATAGTGTACCTACTACCTTTACCAATGGGCAGTGCTGCTGCCAGAGGCCATGACACGAGTGCTTTTAAACACAGAAAGCTCGGTAACAACCTCGACCAAAACATAGCAAATGTCGGTACTTAATGTTAGAAAATTAACATTCAAGTAATTATCAAGTGTAGGTCTCCAGTCAGATTTCGCAACACACACCTTCAGCACGAAAACGAGTGCCGAGTCGGGCTCCCAATGTGGATACGAGAAACGGCGTTCGCAGTGTCAAAATTCTCGATTTTTCGCACCGAGGAAAGGATGCCAATGCAATTTCAACACGACTGATCTCCCAGCTACTGCACAATTAAGGATAGTCATCGAAATCGGAGGTGTGGCTATTGTTCAACAAGGAATCAGCTGAATGCTGTTTAATTTCCATTGTTTACCATGTTCTCCAGGGGTACAACAGGAGGTGGGTGTGGGCCAAGCGGCGGTAATACCGCGGACGAAGCGGGGGTTGGTGGGGGTGGTGGCGGCAGTTCCGCGGTCCAGACGGCCTTCGTGCGCCAGGTGGCGGTAGCGTCGCGGACCGGATGGCGCGGGTGGCGCCATGGCCGGGCGGTGAGCGCGCCAGCACAACCCTCCCGCGCCTCTCTCTCTCATCTGACCACAGACCGTACGCTGCGGCACCGTGTGTGTATTCACTGACATTCAGCGTCGACACACAGCATCCTACTCGGTCTCCTGCAGGGCCTTGCGGATCTTCTTCCACTGCTTGAGCGGGCCGTGCTCGCGCAGGTACTGCACGCCGACGCCGTCGTTGCGCAGGCGGTACTGCTCGCGCAGCTCCAGGTAGCGGTCGCGGTCAAACTTGGTGAAGCCCCACTTGCGTGAGATGAATATCTGTGAAACAGCAACGAATGTTGACGATGGGTGCTGCGGGGACACGGCTGTAGCCCACCCATCATAGTAACAGAGGCGAGTAATAGCCAGTACTGAACTGTAAACAACGAACGTGCGCTTAGATTAACGTAAAAATATTGCGTGCTCGATATATGTACCGCTTCGATATTGATGCATGGATCCCAAATGCAATCTTGCGATTCAATATTATGTATTCTACATTGTTTCGTGTCAGGCATATCCATTTGTGCGCGCACACGCACACCTTAGGGCGTTTCTTTTGGCATTCAAAACATATTATAAAACATGCGCAGAAGTGGACCGGGGATGGGGAAGGTTGTTCGACTTCTAGTGTATTATAAATGTGACATGAGGGCGTATATGAGAGTGAACTCAGTCAAGCCATCTGGTGCATTATGACCCAAGCTTGAACATCCACCAATATATCCGAGGTCACTTTTCGACTATGCTGAGCAGTTAGTTATCCGAGTTTAGGGGAGCTTAAATCAAAGACGGCTTTACTAAACAGCAACTCATCAGAAGTGGCTTTTCAAAATATTGGTCTTCCAAGTGCAAGTTGATGGCTGAACTCTGATCAATGCACACTTGTGCGGTACTCCTCGCATGCCTTTGGTGGTAGCCACTCACACCAGTAGGCCTGGTAAAAATTTCCAAAATGACCCTTATTGGCACAGACCTACAACCCTGCCGACATAGCATTAGTGCCCGGACATCTACTGCCGCACAGAAGTGTACTCGGGGACGAGTAGTCTAGGGGTAAGTTTCACAATCGAAAGATTGTGCGTTCGAGTCTCACCTGTCGCTACTCTTCGCCCGCGACCAATCGGCGTGAGAGATTGGCGACGCTACATGACTCAACGGTCGACGTGTCGTAAAACCAATAACCACCGCCACCACCACAACCACAGCAGTGTACTCAAATTCATTTCGAATTAGGTACCCGATGTAAGAAACAATGTCAGTGATGAGGAAAAATGTAAGATGGAGGTATTGAGACGTACATTCTGAAGCAAATGAAATGCTGAATCCTAACTATATCTGTTGAATTTGGTTTAAGAAGGGGACTATTTTCATGTGTGAATAAAAAAAACAGGCAAACATGTTTTGGATGCAATATTTACTGCGAAGAAAAACTGGATGCATCCTGCAAGATATCGTAAGCGACGTAATAATTTTTTTGTTTGTTAGGTGGCAGTTTGCAACCAACTGCAGGAATTCGAGAGCCCTGTCGCACAGGTACGAACTTCCGCACGTTCCCAGGCCTTACTGCTAACCTAGGAAGGCTAATACTCCTACATGTGGATCGGTTTGTTCTTACAAAACACGCCAACAGAACACATGGAAAGGAGCATTCGGTGCTGCACTTATGGATATCACTGTATGCTCGCACTCCTTGCACAATTAATTACATATATATATATATCAGAGAAAGCTACACCAGTCATCTTTAAACAGTAACCGATTCTGCACCACTGTGCCAAGATGAGGCTTTCTCAGTTTTGCGGCCGCTGCGGTCGGTGGTAAAGCGATACCCACCCAAGACTACCACTCTCCGAACATTTCCACGAAGCTGCTCGGTCGTTGCCCACACGGGAGTCGACGTGTGTCGGGGACCCGATCGGCCGACTACACGTACAGAATGTGTACGTACGTACAGAACAGACAGCTGCTCACCGGCGACCAGCGGGCAGACCCACCTTCTGGCGGCCGGGGAACTTGAACTTGGCGCGTCGCAGCGCCTCCACCACGTGCGACTCGAGTTTGTCGGCCGTGCGGATCGAGATGATGGGCTGGCCGATCTTGACGCGCGCCACCAGTCCCTGCGGCTTGCCGAACGCGCCGCGCATCCCCGTCTGCAGCCTGCGGCCGTCACGTGGCGTGAGGTGAGAGCCGCCGGAACAAGCCGGTCACCACGCGGGTCGGCATTGTCCCGGCCCGGCCACCGACCACAGGCTGACGGAAACGGCCTGTGCACACCCACGCGGCCGCCTGATGCAGACTTCAGCCGACACATCTTTCTCGGAACTAAATGAACTGGGAGGTTCCACGTGAATATACTCATTATTATAGTTTATTTTTGTTATTGATATTATTCTTATTATTAATTAGTATACCCATCGTATATTAATCTGCAATTTCGCAGTGATTCAGTGCCTACACTCCCTTTATGGTGCGCCGACTACTTGTCATTTGCACTCGTGGATTTGGAGGAAAATTTTGGGAACTCCAATTCAGAAATGTTTTCTCGCTTCCGACATCACCGGACCCCTTTTGTATCTCCCAGTCAGCTTACGAAATTGTTATCCGGCAGCAAAACGCTTGCAGCAGTCATGCATGGTTTTTGGAGAGCATCATGTTCTAAACATCCAGAACAAGTCTGTTTCCTACTCTGGTCCATACTTTGGTCGGTTGGATTATTTGGGCTTGGCCGCGCCGGCCAACCATACCTGACTCTAGCACTGAATCCCTCTCTTTTAGGAGAGTTCGAGAATTGCTTACAACGTCCAAATGGACATGATGGGATTCGTGAAATGGTTTAACAATACCAACAGATGAGCATACCCGCACAACACATGCGGCAAAACAACGAAGAAAAGCGGCTCATGTCTTTGCTAGATATTTCAATCACTGTCGGCAGTCGATACCCCAAGTTACTTGGTTAGGGGCCCATGTTCGTGAGCACAATACAAAACAAGAGGAACCACAACGACGAGCAAAAATACACTGAAGAACGAAATGCTGACAACATGCGTAGTGACCAGCAACCGATATTAATGGGGACAGGAAGGACATGAACAGCAGGACAAAAACAGTGTCAACGACCGAACGCCGCGCTATCAAAGGACCACCGCTGGCGGTGACAGAGGAGCCGCCAGCCGGTCCGCTGGCCAGCCGTACCCGCCGTACCCGCCGCCCCCTGGCCGGCGGCGGCACGTCTCCTCACCTGTCGGCGCCGGCGCACGACAACATCTTGTTGATGCGGTTCACGTGGAACGGATGCGTCCGGATGCGAATGTGGAACGCGTCCTTGCCGCAGTTCTTGGTCAAGTACTGAAACGGAGCAGGCGCCGTCAGCGGCCACGACAGCACACAGCACGTCACGTGCACCACTGACAACGGCCGTATCCGCCCGTGACTCGTCAGCGCACGTGACGCCGCTCCCAGCGCCGTGCTCTCGTCTTCACCTGCGCACGTCGCTCCAAGGCCTCTACACACACACTCATTACAAATGTCCCAAATGTTTGCAACAAAACAGAGTAATTAAAATAACAAAACGAAGCCACGTATATTCCATATGGAACCGGAGGCCCTCTACCACACAACTGCACACCATTTGGAAGTCTGAAGCCACGCACTTTCTAACTATGGCATTTCCGACACCTTTCTACATCAGTACACCGGTGCTAGCCCAGCAATTTTACACCAAATCACAGAATGGCAGTGTTCTGAAATTATTAAATCTACCTCACTTTTGGACATTCTGAGTTGGATTCCATGGAATGTGACAGCAAATGACCAATTCTTTATCAGACTGCACTTCAATATTAATGCCACGAAAAAGCTATCATAAAATTGTCATTACTACAACTAAACACATGCTATACCAAACATTCAAGCAATTTTTTTCCAACATCTCTGCAAACTTTGATGTCTTAGCCTGTCCATTCTACGAAAAGCAAGCTGCACGACTCTGCAGTGGGATCACAGCCAAACACAGACCTTGTTGGCGCAGATGCGTGCCGCCTCGAGTGCCTCGGCGCTCAGCTGCTCGATCTCGTCAGACACCATGTGCACGCAACAGGGGAAGTCCTCCACGGACGCCCGCTTGCGACCCAAGTCATAGATGCGGATTTTGGGGTCGGGCACACCGCGACAGAAGCGCGACTTGGGGTACGGCTTGTTCTTGCAGTATCTGTAACTGAAAACACGAGATTATCTGTAACTAAGTCGCATAATGAGGAAAATACGACAATGGCAAACGAATGACCAAGACTGGAGGGCTTGGGTGGCCAAATGTCCACAGGGTTGACAATCTAAACCATATGGCAGTCAAATACCCATTGGATTTAGGCAGCAACATCCATACAGTTTAGGTGGTCCAACATATGCATGATTAAACTGTGAGCGATAGGTTGGGTGAGGATAGGCAATACTTATTAATTATGAGCCCACATGCATCCCACTGAATTTCACTAATGAATTTGTTTTACTTCTTGATAGCAAATGTTTGACATGAAAATTAAGTAAAGTTGTTCATATGAGAATTCCGCAAAATCATATAAATGATGTCCCAAGAGCTCAGTGTATCTAGAACAGGCTTCAGAAAAACAACTGCTGTCATTCTAAATGCACGTTTACTCGTGGAAATTTATTTACCACCACCAAGGATTAGAGAGGCAATAATACTTAACAGATGTGGAGTTTGTAGCATCTGTAGGCCTGTCGTGCATAGGGTAGCAAGGCATTTTAGTTTTGGTAGGAAATTCGTGAATAAAATACACCTAAGTATGCACTGCCCATGAAATGAACAGTTCACTTACTTAATCTAACCTGACCTAAAACCACACACGTTACACCATTCTTTGTTCAAATATACTGTTTGATCACTCAAAAAATATAATGAGTAAGTAAAATCATACTCCACAAATGTGTCTATGCCTGGTTGGTTGGTTATTGGTTTTACGACACGTCGACCGCCAAGTCATATAGCGTCGCCAATCTCACGCCGATTGATCGTGGGCGAAGAGTAGCGACAGGCGAGACTCGAACCCACAATCTTTCGATTGTGAGACGAGCATCTTACCCCTAGACCACTCGTCCCCGTGTCTATGCCTGGTGGGATTGCACAGTGAGTGCCAGGTGCATCTGTGATAGCACACATGATCCCGTGAGACTAAAATGGGTTGAACAATGGAAAAACAACCTAACCCCTTCAGATATACTACAGAAAACATACAGATGTTGAATCTCATAAAACCTATGGATGACTGCATACAAACTGGTCACTGGAGAACCTGATGTGAATGGGATGCTTTATAATTTGTATGCTCACAAACCTAACTGTCAACAAGTTGATGTAAACATTGTTATATTATATTAAAACGTTTGAGAGCACATTGAACATGAGGCCAGGGACATCCTCCAGAGGTGACAGAGGCCACTGATCTGAATCGGCTGCTTTAGTTGATTGGTTGGTTGGTTATTGGTTTCACGACACATCGACCGTTGAGTCATGTATCGTCGCCAATCTCTCACGCCGATCGGCCGCGGGCGAAGAGTTGCAAGAGGTGAGACTCGAACCCACAATCTTTAGATTGTGAGATGGGCAACTCAACACTAGACAACTCTTCCCCTGGGCTGCTTTAGTGTTGTTTGCAAATATAGCTATCAATCAACAAATACAACCACATCCACTACATCAAACCAATGGTAGGCAGATGGAACACATCAAACCAATCTCACTGACAAAGGGTCAGTATTTTTGTGCTTTAAGGTATTTTGGGAATTCTGTGAATTTTTTCCTTCAGAATACCATGTTTACAAACGTGATTCAGAAGACACAACCACTTGTTGTTGGGGCCCGATCATTTCTATAATGTGCCATCCATGCTGCACTGCTGTTCTTTGCCATAATTTATCCATTCTTCACCTGGCACTTCTAAGACATGCTTAAGGGGAAGTTCAACACTCAACACAGTTGATTCAACACTTCTTCATGTCAAAAAAGCTTAATATCTGCCTTTTTGTCATAAATATAGTGCACACTTTGACACAAATGCAGGAGGAAACACTTTGAGGCCAGGACATGATGCTGGTTGGGTCACGAGACATGCTGATGACATCAGGACCTACACACTGCTTGCATTTTTTTACATTGTAATATATTAGTGTAGACTGTATTAGGTTAAGCTAGGTTAAGTTAGGATTTCCTATTCAATTATTATTTATCATAGTACTTCTAAATTATTGAGAAAAGGCAGCAGACAACAGATGCTGACTGTTGTCAGCATGACCTTTGAGTGTGTACATCAGTGCAAGAATGGCTTTGGTGTCTGCAAGTTGTGACCCAGTCCCACACAATATCATTCAACTTTCTAATTGAAACAATGAAGCAAGTGTATACTTTTTAGATACCACTGTGCTCTTCCAATCAAAGTGATATGCCCTAACTGTGCCAAGGCCTGCTGGTTTCAGGAAGATAGACATCAGTGGGAGTGCTCTGAAACATTTCAAGTTGCCAAGATAAAGGAGAAGAAGTGGTGCGGGTTTGTGAAAGGCAACTACAAATGAACATTGGTTGACAGAACCCACCTGGAACAGTGGCAAGCTTTGTGCTTCATCAGCTTGTGGTTAGAAAGAGGCAGTTTGTGTTTTCCAAAAACTACAGTGACAAGGCCAACAACCCACCCATAGCCAGAACCATCTCATTAAGACATGTGAACTGCTTGTAGCATTAGCCAATCAAAGCCTCTGTGCAATGCCTATGACATCATCACACAGTACCGATGTGACTGTCATCATTTAAATTGAAAAGTAAGCATGAGTACAGCAAACAAGTGGTCGCATATTCTGAATCACGTTCATAAATATTGTATTTAAAAAAAATCTAAAATCCACGAACACCTTAAAGCACAGATTTACCCAGAAGTCACCCTCACTAGACATGTAACTGGTTGCACTAAACTAACAGCCTCAACTAGAGGATGACCAATATACACCACCTCACTGTGACACCGGCAACACCACGTTAAGCATAGGCCACATCATGTTAGATCGTAGTAGCTTTAATGCCCAGACATCCACTTAAGGCCTTCTGCCAAAAAGAGGGCACACTCCTGCTGCATTTGGGTGACAAGCACCCTTGGGTTCTTTTATGACGCATTCAACCGCAAGGTTACATAGCGTCGCCAACCTCTCACGCCGATTGGCCGCGGGTGGACTCGGTAAATGCCGTCGGTTGTGAGATTTGAACCCACAATCTTTCGATTAAGAGTCTGACGCTCTACCAACTGAGCTACTGCTGCCCCCGGTGACAAGCACCCATAGCTCCTTCAATTGCTATTTGGTGGTGGATTGGAGTTTAGGGGCGCGTCGACTGTCAAGGTCATTTTGCGCCTATCAATTGCTATTTGAATCTGTATGCCACAGAACTAGCAGGAGCACTGTCGACACCACATCACCAACACTCACCTCAACATGTAATGTTAGTTATTAGGGCTTTAGGGCGCATCGACTACATCGACCTCCAATGGTCGACTACACTCTGACCTCCGACCAATGATAAATTATTCGCGAAATAGGGTGGAATATACCACTTAATGGACACTGAATCGACATCCTTCCCAAAGAAGTATCGCCATCGTATTTCTTGGTGCGTGTTTGTGAAGTCTGCATACCTCGTTTCTAACTGCATTCCGTTTACAAGTATCATAATTTTGCTCACAATAACGGATCTGGGATCTTGATAAAGAACATCCTGTAGCGCAATTTCAGGTGAAGAGATTACCAATGATGCGCTATGTTATACAATGCCAGTTTATAGCATAGGTGTTTGTATTGTTATCGTTGATATCGGTATCTCAAGATAAGGTGCCTTTCAAAAAACACAACACTGGAACAGTCATATGTACGTAATTATCTCAAAACTAAGTTTGCAGGACTTACACGATTATAAATAACATTGCTTCCATGCGATTTCGACATCATGCCGTACTCGTTTCGACATCCCACACCTAACGAAAAACTATTATCTTAACGCTGCCTCCGACCGACTACATCGACCTCAACATGCAATGCATGCCAGCAATATACTCACATGGAACATGTATATAGCCATCCTTGAATGGTGTCTGATGTACATGATCCAAATTGCATTCCAATTAGAAATAAATGGTTATATATCCTGTGCAGTCAGATGTAGGTGAGCCAACTTACTTTAGCAAAAACAACAACAAAAGGCCACCTGTAATGACCATACAAAATTCAGTGTATGATTGATACATGCTCCATGTATAAAATATACACTCCCAACACTGCACATTATATAGCTCTTAGCTTATTGATTGATTGCTTGGGCTTAGGGGTGCATCAACTGCTACTGGGGCTCTTAGCTTAACAGGGATGGATACAAAGGGGCACTGGGGACATGTGCCCCCCCCCAGGGAAGGTGGCACCCCTCCAGGAAGGCTGAGTGTACCACCCTAAAATTTGTCAGCCTGGTAGGCAAAAGGAAAAGCCTGGTAAGCAAAGCCTGGCAGGAAAGTGTCCCCTTGGAAGAAAGGGTGTCCCTCTGGAGGGTTCAAGTGCACCTCCACACCTATTTTTTTTTCAGCCAGCACTCCTAAGAGGAAAAGATGCCCTGCCAGGTAGGCTGTGCACCCCCACCCCCTTTCCCACCAAAGGCAACCTACAGGTGCTTTTGTAGTGGCAACCCTGCAAAGAAATTCCCCCATGACAATTCCTGGATCCACTCCTAATAGTTTGGCATCAATCAATCAATCTTGGCTTGCTCTGGGGGTCAAGATGGACATTCACTGCATGAATTTTCCCTCCTTCCTTTCATATACAAATATCAATACATCAGGCAACTTATATGATAGTGTAAAAAATATGTATTATTGTACTAAGGTGGTAGTTTAGTTAGTTATTGTGGCTTAGGGGTACTAAGGTGGTAACACAGTGATACATTATTTGTGAAATAGGGTGGAATATACCACTTTTTGAACACTCAATTGACATCCTTCTCCAAGAAGTATTGACATCCCACTCCTTGATGCATGCTTATGAAGTCTTTGTGTCTCCTTTCTAACAGTATCTCGTTTATAAGTAGCATGTGCATGCTCTTGACAAAGAATGGTGAAACATGAACATCTTGCAATGCAAGTTCAGGTAAAGGGATTACCTACAATGTGATATGGCATACAATAGCAGATCATAGCATGGTTATTATCCTCCCAATCCCAAATATAGCTCTTCTTAAATTATGAATCTCAAAACCAATGATGAAGGTAGTCATAAGTACCTACAACATTGGCTGAAATTTGAGTCTGAGACATCAAAAGCATTGTAAATGACACTAATTCCATGGGAAATCTCGACATCCTACTGTGCTCGTTTCGACATCTCACACCTAATGAAAAACCACTATTATAACCCTGTGGTAACACAACAGGTATTTGTACACATTTTCCTCCATAAAGCAAACAAATAGGTCAGGTTTGGTTAGGTTAGTTAGTTTTTGAAGTTGAAAAATAAATAAATAATTCAATTTTTATAAATCAAAAATACATCTTTAAAAGAAGCTATGTTAGGTCAAGCTGGGTTAGGTTTTATAATTTTGAAAACTTTTAGAAAATAAAATTCTTTACATTTGTATATTTTCTTGGATTGTTTTATTTTCTTCAAAGGGAGGTTAAGCTAGGTTAGGTTATGTTGCATTTTTAAAATCTTTCTGAACATTTATTTTGATGCCATGTTGCCATAACTCAAAACCCCTCTTTTTTGTGTTATTTTGCTCACAACCTGAAAAGTAAGCATTTGCAAAGAAAACGAGTGGTCCCATCATCTTTGTCAACTTGATAAACGTTGCATTGGAATTATGAATACCAAGAATTCATAAAACACCTTAAAGCACAAATTTACCTGAAGTGCAACATGAACCAACAGCACTGACCATCAATGTGTGATCAGGTTAAAACAAAGCCACTCTGGGATTTGAACCCCCACCACTGTTGCAGAAAGCAGGGCTATTATTGCAGATCAAGGTAAAATTTGATTCTTTTGAATTATTATTTTTAATATGGTGTATTTTAACTTGGAAAAGATGATGTGACCACTCATTTTCTCTGCAAATGATCATTTTTTCAGTTGGCAAAGAAATACACGATCATAATCTTCACTCTACAAATATAGTCAATTATGTATGATTATCCATACCTGGTGTGTCACAGAAGTGATAAAGAAGCTCAACACTTCATGCACTCAATTCAATGCTCTCAGACACAAAAAAACTGTTTCTGGGGATGAGTAGTCTAGGGGATGTTGCCTGTCTCACAATCAAGAGATTGTGGGTTCAAGTCTCACCTGTCACTACTCTTCACCTGCGGCCAATCAGAGTGAGAGATTGGCGACATTACATGAATCAACAGTCAAAGTGTCATAAAACCAATAACCACCACCCTTATGTTTATGCCTTAATTCCATACTCATTCCTGACAAGAAATATTTGTGGCCATACACGTCCGTAGCCTTCGATCAAGACCGGAAGTTCTTTGAGATGCTGTTAACTTTAACAGCAGCACAAGCAATGTTCACAAGATTGGAGGATGTTGAGGTGCAAAAGTTCGTTTGGGAAAATTCTGGTTTTCTGGTTAGGTTATGTTAGATTAGATTATGATATAATACATTTTATATATTACACTGTTATTTTAGTCTAGGTTATGTTAGGTTATTTTATCTCTTCTATGATTTATCTATTCATGTTTTTTCTTCTTCAATTCTTGATTGATTGAGCAGTAAAAACAAATAAGACAAACTACACACAGCCACAAGCATCAATTTAAGTTTAGCTTTGCAGTGTTCAGGTACAACTGTACAGGTACAGTTGCAGTGTACAGTGTACTCCAGCATCTCACATAATTATTAAGGTTTCTTTTCAGGACAACCACACAAGTTTATAATTTGTCCGACAACACGGTGTCATCCACAGCAAAGTTACTTGCTCAAATTGTTCCAAGGTCTGCCAGAATTTGCTTTTTTAAGGAATTACATGGTCACAAGATTCACAATTTCAATCTCTAAGCATTGAAGCTTTATAAGATGCAGTCTGAGCACAGTGCTGGTCAGTCAGACACCATGGTGGCATGGACCAATGGACAAATGACAGCCTGGACAATCCCATTAAGGTATGTAAATGTTTGTAGCATTACTCATACAATACTGTTCATATCATAGCCAATTTCCTCCATATCAAGCCTATGACATCAATTGCCTTGACCAGTGTTGACTTAAAATCTGTATATAATCTGCATAGATGAGTGGTCGCATTATCTCTTTCTCATGTTATAATACACCATATTCAAAAGATGGATTCCAAACAGGGTAGGAATTAAGGCACTTCTTGAGATTTCATCTCTGAAAAAAAAAATTTGCACTCCAGGTTCATACTAGATAGGATGGGCTTCACATGTACTCAGACACAAATGTGGGAACAAAGATGTCAATAAAAACAAACACAGAACACCCCCCCAAAAAAACTGCTGGTTATTCCACTTACGGTCACCACTGAAACTAACCACTTTTGTAGCCATCACCAGCCGGACCACAGCTCCACACACTCCATCAATCTCAACCACCGGAATTGCCGACAACGTGCCAACTTGCAAGATGGTGCGCATGTGCACTGAGTACGATGTTCTCCGGCTCTGGAGCAGTGTCTTGGAAAACCTATGTGCTTGCCACCCATATAGTGGGAAAGTTTGACAGTTTTAAGAGACATCCTCCAGAGTCCCAGAGGCCACCAATCAGAATTGGCTGCATTAGCGCTTTATGTTCTGAAATCTGTCTGTCAACCAATCAATGCAAGGTATTTTTTATATGACACAATAACCATTAGCAACTTTGAACACATGGTTAACAGTGTCATACTGCAAACACAAGACCTTAACTGATCCTTTGCTTTGATCACATCCAACTGTGGCGTGTGTGGTAGTGCAGTTGAGTTAGTATTATGTAGGAAATTGGCTGCATAGGTAGGTATGTGCTCTGAGCTGAGGGTTAAGTGTGCAGTATTTTTGTTTGTTTTTCATATGGCTAGCCTTGCACTGAAACCAACAGTGAAAGGAAAATGCATTGCTCCTGATGAGTTATGAGACGAAACAGTTCTGATTATTAAGAGTCACTGCCGGGCGGTGCCATCCATTGTTCACTTCTTTGTTCCTGTTTTGACATTTGATTAAACCAAAAATGAGAATGCATTTTACTTCTGCATATTATGTAGGTACTGATTATGGTATAATTGGAGATCAAGGTAAATATTGATTCTTTGGATTTTTTTTTAATACATGGTATTTTAACGTAAAAATGACGATGCAACCACTCATTTTCTCTGCAAATTATTACTTTTCAGTTGGCAAAGAAATAAACGATCAAAATCTTCACTACAAATATAGCACATGGCATATCCACACCTGGTGTCAGACTTGATAAAGAAGAAGTTCAACACTTCATGTGCTCGATTGAATACTCTGGCCAAAAGATTTGCTTCGGAGGATTCTGGTGTTCCGGTTAGGTTATATTATGCTATGATACATTCGATATATTATGCTACATTATCTTAGTCTAGGTTAGGTTACTTGTGCCTATGACGTCATCAATTGTATCGACCATCATTGACTTAAAAGTAATCATTTGCGGTGAAAGTGAGTGATCACATCGTCTTCACCACGTCAGAAAGCATACCATTACACAAAAAAAAATCACAATTTACCTTTATCTCCAAATTTACACTGATTACATGGGTTTTATGGTCGGTTACTGGTAAACAGATTCCATGCATACAAAATAATGTCCATGAAAATGTACTTAGGAAGAAGTTGGTATGCACCCAGACTCCCAACCAGGAAAGTAAGTTTCCCACTCTGATACCAAAGGATCAAATTTTACCTTGATCTGCAAATTTACCAAAGCAAGTGCCGGTAATCTTCAAGTATTACCCCTCACACTTGCTTTATATCAACAATGCATCCGAGTCACCGTCAGCTGACTGCCAGTCAGCTGTTGGTGACGTCACTCGACCATACAGAGGGGAGGGTGTGCAGATGCTATTTCACGATGGTGAAAACCTAAAGTAACACTAACCTAACCTGACCCTTATAAATATTCTTGGTGACACCCTTGGATCATTCAGTGCGCCCAGCTGCGGGGGTGTCGGTACATTTGAGTGATGTCACCAACAGCTGACTGGCAGTCAGCTGTCACAGACCTTCACCTTCGAGTCCTGTATTCACACTCCTGCATGACACGACACGCCGCCGAGCCACCCCCGGCGGCCCGGGTCACGTGATAGGCCCGGCGGCGGCCCAACAACAGACACCAAAGTCTGACACTTTCCCCTCTGATCCAAATTGCGAGGGTAATCGCAATTGAACACAAAAAAAAATGGGTTTCAGCTCAGTATATACACCGCGTTTGAAGCAAATAACGCTGAACGGCTACCCTGACCCCACCTATGTCGCCGTACCAAGTAAGTACCATGTATCTTCTGTACAAACGTCAAGTCTGGCACTGAACAAGTGATACCCGCGGCCGCAATGCGCAACAATACTCGCACCTTGCACTGAAAACGTGAAACGTGTCACACAATTACACATCACGATCGCGCACAACTTTTACATTTTTCACATGGGTGCGTCGAAGTTTTCCACCTTTTTCAACAAAATCTAAGTGCCGTCGACCTCGTAGGGCGACTACAACATAAGGTCCTATCCAAGGATAATCCAACTTGGATCGAGCGGAAAAGTTCCTGTACAACAACCTGTCACCGACTTTGATCGCTGGCTCTGCAACTCTGTGCCGCCTGTCATACTGCTGTTTGTATCTTTCGCAGGTATGGACGTAGTCTTCGCATCCTGTCTTTATGCCCGGGTACCTAGCGTGCCGACTGATCAGCTCGTACATTTTCTCAGGGCCACCATGGGCGTGGTGTGTGGTGTCGTGGTGAGCATGAAACAGCTCACATCGTTTTGCCAAGGGCCAGACCACCTGCTCGGGGCCCGCCGACCCTGCCGGCGTTCGGCGCATAATCCCGTCTCTTAGTTTGAAATGTTCCGACGGCTCACGCTTCAGACAGGGAGGGGCGAAACGTGGCCACTTTCCATGATTCAAGCGATGTGCTATGGCTCTTCAATTTCTGTCGTGCCGCTGGTACCAGCGCAGGGTATCTGGCTTGAGAGGAACCAGTGAAACAGCGGAAACCTCCCGAGCCCCCTCGCTAGCGACTTCACAACCGTTAGACTTCGGTGTCGAATTTGTACGTACAGATTCCGGGTACAAATCCGTCCCCCGTACCGGGGTAGCATCGGCGCGTCGGCCGTGCGTCGTCCGTGCACTGTTGCTGAGTTTCGCCACCAGGGTCAGGGGCGGCGCGACCGTCCGCACGTTCTGTAGTCGGCGGATCCGACTGACCCGCGCCCGGTCTCACCGGTCCGCTGTCGCCGGACGTGTCAGGGACTGTCTCCTGTCCCCGTGCCGTATCACAACCATGTGATGGTTCGTCGGCCGACCGGGCCGCATCGCTGATCTCCTGTTCCTGTTCCGTGTGTATGCGAGACAGCATCGTGAATCAAATCTTCTACAACGACAAATTCACTTTCAAGTTCCCAGTGATCTTCCCCGGACAACGCAACCTTAAGTTTACACGTGCCCAGAGCTTTCAAAGCATGCCCAGAGGCGGAAACAAGACGGGCAGGCGGCTTCAATGGCGAGTTCGGAGCAATGATGCCAAAAACACGGCTGTCTATCATACTCAGTTGGCTACCACTGTCTATTAAGGCATCACTTACCGCAAATCCATTGATTGCAACCCGAGCTATGGGAAGGTTCACCAACCTTCCGCCAGCCTGCCCCCTTGTCCGTTTGGGCAGTGCCTTTTGAGGTGGCCGAAGTCGCGACAAGCCCAGCACTGGATGGCCTGCCGTCCACTCGTCTGCCGGTCCGGACTGCGCGATTGGCCGCGGTCGGCTGTTCTCAGCTCAGGCCGGCCGGCCGTGCCCGCATCGCTCTCCCGCGCCCGTGCCGGCACCGGTGAGCCGCCACGCTGCTCCCGGCCTCTGCTGGCCTCCCATGCTCTACCCCCAGCATGAGCCGCGCCGGCAGCGCCACTCCGCGGCGCAGCCGGAGAACTACGGCGCCAGCGCTCCCGTCCTGCGCCGTGCGCACCTGCGCCGGCCGCTCTGCCCGCGGCCCTGGTGCAGTCTCCGTCCGTGGCACGGCGCCACGGAGGAGATGAAGATCTCTGTGGCGTTCGGATTGGGTGTGGAGACTCAGCAGAGATCCCAGTATACTCTGCCCAGGTGACTGTGTGCTCACGTTCGTTGACGGATGACGCTGTGCCGCAGAGTTCGGCCAGTTGTTCCTCCCGAGTTAACTCCTTGACTGCAGACTCGAAAGTAGATGCCCCTTGACGCGAAAGGAGACGCTTTTCCTCCGCCGATAAGCCGACCAAGAAGTGCCGGTAGAGAGCCGCTGGATAAATAACTCAGGCGAGCTCGAGCCGTCAAAAATCGGGAAGTCGGACAACGAAACGCTCAATGAGGCCATATTCACGCACGCAATCATACTTCAGGTCTTGAAAGTAGAAAACCTTCGCGAACAATAGAACACAGGGAATGTTAACCCTCACAAACCACGGGGTTTCGTACCGACCGCTGCCACCATGCCACAGACCTTCACCTTCGAGTCCTGTATTCACACTCCTGCATGACACGACACGCCGCCGAGCCACCCCCGGCGGCCCGGGTCACGTGACCGGGTCACGTGATAGGCCCGGCGGCGGCCCAACAACAGACACCAAAGTCTGACGATGACTTGGATACATTGTTGAGATAAAGGAAGCGTGAGGGGTAATACTTGAAGAATACAGCAAGTTCCTTACCTAAGTGTCAATTGCCCAGATGGCATCTGCTGGAATATACTATGAAGAGAATTGATCTGCAGAACTGCACCACTGAGAACTGAATCAGTGGATTGTAGGAAGATATTTGTTGGCCTCAGATGCTGTGCCACTTGGAACTCATTTCCTGATGATGTAGTAGCCTTAACGGACCTGGGTGCATTTAAAGTTGCATTGCACTCAAATCTCTGCACATTGTTATATGAATATACGGAATAGATTAGCCATGATAATATACTAATCAAACTTGAAGAGTAGCTATACTTCTCTATATTCAGAATATATAGATCTCTATATATCTCTACATTCAATCTCTATATTTAATCTCTGTATTCAATCTCTATATTCTCTTTTTCAGAAATCTTGACTGACAACAAAATATTAGATGTAGTGGCTACTCTAAGCATACAAATTCTGCTTAAGGTACACTTTCTAGTTCGTGTCTTGCCCTGACTATCGGATAACCATATTTTCTTTAATCTAGGGGACTGGCGTACCTGCAGATACCGGCTCCCCTCATCGGGCACAGAACTCATCTCTGGGTGAGTGATGCTTGAGTATATGGGGAGCCAACCAGGTGAGAGAATGCAAACTGGAGGGATCTTTATTGCTTCACCAACAGAGTGGGAAACTTACTTTCCGGGTTGGGAGTCGGAGTGCATACAGATTTCTTCCGGAGTACATTTTCATGGACATTATTTTTCTATGCATGGAATCTGTTCTCCAGTAACCGACCAGAAAAAACCTAAATCAGTACCTACATAATATGCATAAGTAATATTCTCATTTTTGGTCAAGTCAAATGCAAAACATACAAACAAAGAAGTAAACAATGGATGGCACCACCCAGCAGTGACTTCTTATAACTCACAGGAGAAATGCATTTTCCTTTCACTGTTGGTCTCAGTACAAGGCTAGCCATATGAAAAACAAACAAAAATACTTCACACTTTACCCTCAGCTCAGAGCGCATACCTACCTACGCAGCCAATTTCCCACGCAATACGAACGCAACTCCGCTACCGCACACTCCACAGTTGGATGTGATCAAAGCAAAGGATCAGTCAAGGTCTTGCGTTTACTGTTAACTTGTGTGGATGCTGTTAACCATGTGTTCAAAGTTGCTAATGGTTATGACATATACAAAATACCTTGCATTGATTGGTTGACGGACAGATTTCAGAACAGAAAACGCTAACGCAGCCAATTCTGATCGGTAGCCTCCGGAGACATCTCTTAAAACAGTTTCCCACTATAGGGTGGCAGGAACACACGTGTTCCGAGACGCTGCTCCAGAGCTGGAGGTGTTCTCAGTGCGCATCATCTTGCAAGTTGCTGTTGGCACGTTGTTGTCGGCAATTCCAGTGGTTGAGATTGATGGAGTGTGTGAAGCTGTGGTCCAGCTGCTGACTGCTACACAAAGTGATTAGTTTGAGTGGTAACCGTAAGTGGAATAGCCAGCATTTTTTTTTGGGTGTAGTTCCGTGTTTGTTTTTATTGATATCTTTGTTCCCACATTTGTGTTGGAGTACATGTGAAGCCCATCCTATCCAGTATGAACCCAGAGTGCAAAAATGTTTTCAGAGATAAAATCTCTTAAGAAGTGCCTTAATTCCCACCCTGTTCACCAATATCCGGTCTAGTTTTGTGGAGCCAAGAATTACTTGGAGGGATCTAAAGCAACAATACAGGTACCAAATTGCCACAGTAAAAACGCCTATTGTCAGAAATATATCTCACATGGTTGAGAGCATGTAGAGACAAAAAATCAAATCATGAGTTTTAACCAAATTTTTATAAGTAGATATGTTGACCTGCTAAGCTGTCATAAGTCATAAAGTCATAAAGTATTAAGGCTTAATAAGAGCCACAGGGGCCCATCTGGGTTAAGCCTATCTAAAAAGGTACTAGGAATGTACATACACCCACCCCAATCAATCCCTTATCCCAAGTTCCTAGGAAGCTATATATCCCAGCCTATCTAGCACCACTCACTTGCTACCGCATAACACCCTCAACAATCACAAGCTCCAACCATCACACCCATCGTGCCACCATAGACAATCTTATCAGCATCACATCCTGAAGGAAGGTGCCGAATCCACTGCTAGGCACACCCCACACAAATTCATAAAGCATTCAGACTTAATAAGAGTCTCACTTGCTATTGCATAATACACTCAACAATTACAAACTCCTCCCATCATACCCATTGTGCTACCATAGACAAACTCATCAGTATCACATCCCAAAGGAAGGTGCTGAATCCACTGCTAGGTACACCCTATATAAAGCTATAAAGCATTTAGACTTAATAAGAGACTCACTTGCTATTGCATAACACAATCAACAATTTCAAACTCCTCTCAACTCCCAACTCCTCCCTGTAGATTAACCCTCCATGGAATACAGAAAAACAAGCCCCCTATTCTTATGATTGTCTATGCCATTTTTAAAGATGTTCAGTGTGTTGCTACCGACAATGGTTCCTGGCAGCTGGTTCCAGTGTTCTACTACCCTGTTGGTGAAGAAAGACTGTCTTAACCTTGTCCTGCTGTGATTAACTTTAATTTTGAATTGATGACCTCTAATTGCATCATTTCTGTTAAATTCAAACAATTGAAGTTCTTCAAGGCATTTCCTAAACAGTTTACATGATGGGGAGCCAACACCAACATTTTCATATCCTTTTAGATTAAAGTCACCAAGAATAAGGCATTTCCTCTGAAAGTTTCTACTGATTTCCTCACAAATCACTTTATCGAGCTCCAGTTGCTGAGAATGTGGCAAGGTTCCCGATCAATGTCATAAAGTCATAAAGTGTTAAGGCTTAATAAGAGCCACAGGGGCCCATCTGGGTTAAGCCTATCTAGAAAAGGTACTAGAAATGTACATATTCTCACCCCAATCAATCCCTAATCCCAAGTTCCTAGGAAGCTATATATCCCAGCCTATCTAGCATCATCCACTTGCTATTGCATAACACCCTCAACAATTGCAAGCTCCTCCCATCATACCCATTGTGCTACCATAGCCCCTGCTTAAAGGGGTCTGTGCCGTGCACATTTAACATAAATATTATCCCCTCCATCCAAATTAGAAATCAAAAACAAGATTTTCCTGCCTAAAAAATTTGTCCACCCTACTTTTAAATACATTCTAATGTATTATGAACTTGTCTAGCTGCTGTCTATGAACTATGAACTAGCTGCTTATGCTAGTTCATAGTTCTATGAACTAGCTGCTTGAACTATTGTCTATGAACTAGCTGCTTATGAACTTGTCAAACAATTCATCATTGGTCTTCTGGGCGCGATCTCACATCCCACATCATCCATATGCTGCTCTTCTCAATAAATCCAATAGCAACACGAGAATTGCCGCAACGAACTTACCATCTTGCAGGTCGGCGACCCATTTTGACTGAAACAAAAACAGAAAATTAGCCACAGAACAACAAAAAAGAGTCAGCACAGAAAAACTACACCACTCAAGAGCATGGACTTCAACACCGTTCAGCGGAATAACGCTGCTGCCAACACACACCAACCTTATAATCAGACCTCCAGGTCTGGAAAGGAAATGGTCTAGTGCTTTCTGGATAGCCGACAGCACCGTCCGACAAATATATTCGAGATGAGACCACTAATTTGTAATTACATTTATGATAGTCTAGGCGCGGAGTGTGGGTGGCCTGATTTTTAAAGCAGATGTCAGCAATTGTCTCAATATTAAATAGCACACTCGATGAATACGTTTTCTGGTTTTATTAGTGTATATTGTGGGGTAATAATGCGACAGCGTGTAAGGGCTGATCGATTGGCACTTACGCCGTTGTCGTCAACTGATATAACAAGGGCCCCATCCGTCGTCCCAGGGACCCTGTTTGACAACCCAGATACTTATCTGGCAAGCCGGAGACCCATTTTCAAACGCTTTGGCCCTGTCTACCATAGCAGGGGTCCTTTTTCCGGCTTGGACCTTGTCATCAGCACAAACCCTTCATATTGGCTCGTAGCCCTCTCCTTTAGCCTGGGGGCCCTTCCAACTAAATGGGCCCCCTCCGTCGACCTAGAAGCCCTTCATGCTATCCCAGCCGAGGAGCCTCAACATCACCATGAGGGCACTTTCCATGGACTCGGGACCCTTTTCATCGGTCAAGAACCCTTTACAACAGCCCGGTGTCCCTTTCGTTTGTACAAGGGCCCTTCATGTCGGCCCAGGGGTCCCCTGCACCGACGCCTTGAGTGCTCCCTCCAACTCTCTAGGAACGGCTGTTCCTTCGCCCTCCCCCATCAGCTACGCCACTGCGATGGATACAAAAATTAATCCGAGTTATTGCTGGGGTGGCTTTATGAACCAGGGTTCTATTGCTAAGCACAGCTTGTTGCGTGAACCCTGGCCCCACCACCCGATCTATGAATTCCAGTTCAACAGCAGAATTTTGACCGAAAGCTTAACGTGCCGTCAATGCACCGACACGGCCGCCCAGGTAGCTCGTCCCCAGCATTATCGGGCCAGCTGCCAATTGACCCTCCCGGCCGGGGGCTAAATGCGAGCGCGTGAAGCGACTCAAACCCTGTGCTGCCAAGACCGGGGAGACGAGTGCAGGCCAGCGCTCTAACCAACTGAGCTGCCGGGGCGGCTTGGCATATCATGGCATATCATGGATTGGCATATCATGGACAAGCAGCATACGCTGCTCGAACGCCACTCGAATGTCTTCGAAAGGCGCATGTCTTCCAGCGATTGAAATGGATTGTGCAATGGCTCATTGAGAAGAAATTGTGTCACTTAAGTTTCGTTCGCGTCGTTTACGCACTGATCGAACAAAGGCCGCTGACGGCCTGGTGACAGCAGCTGACTGGGGTGGAGCCTATTTGGGTTTACAACCTCGCAAGCTCCATTGAAAAACCCTCAAACTGCGGAGCATCGACGTCCCCAGGTGTTTTGGATAGAGGGACGGAAGGACGAGCAGGCTTTTAGGCTGATTTTCATATTTCAACACCATAGGCAGCATGTTAAATTTCAGGACGTTTGGGAAGGGGGAGGGGAGGAAGGTCCCGTGTCCCGTGTCTATTAGGTCCAGTGTTAAACATGACATTATTGGAGGGGAGGCCGAACAAGCATTTGGGATATATGTGAAAGAAGAAACACAGTAGACATGCTGATGTCGGCCTGCCGTCGGCATGTGTCGGGGCGAGCTCGGCATCTCGTAAGCAGTGGCGTCGCCACGAAATTCTTCCAGGGGGGCAAGGTCGAAAGGGGGCCTCCTGTTACCCGAAAGGGGGCCTCCATTGTGTTAGGGTCTCATATTGTTTTTAGGCTCTTATACTATGGTTCGAGGATGGGGAACATGATTTCATATTGGTTTTTTGTTTGTTCTTGGCATGGTGCATCATTTACTCAAAACGCAATAGCACTAATCATTTTCGCTGAAAACTGGGCCATACCAGGGTATAAATAAGTAATATTTGGATAAATGCATAAGTGCCAAAACAAACCATCGTCTCAATGCTTTCTCGAATCTTCCCGCTGGCCTCTAGATTGCAGCGAGCTGGCGGGGCTGGTGCTAAGCATATCTTACAGATATCTGCCATTGATCAACCCACTTTTAAGTCCTCCAAGTCTAACTGAATATAGCTAGATTCATCACTACTGTTATTTATTCCCATCAGCTTGATGTCATAAGCAAAGCTTGAACGACCATTTCTCAGTCCAAGGACGACAATTTCGTAAAGGTGACAACGAGAAGTGGATTCATTAGTTTTTTTAGCGTCATCTTAGGAATTTTTTTATTTTTATAACATTTGGTGCTGGCTGCAAGGCAACTGTCACACGAGCTAAAATATATCCTCAGCGAATAAATTCACGGCAAGAACAAGCATTGAACACCAATGCATAAATGACAATGCAACAATGCAACAATGTCAGTACATACATAATCCAAGCCTTCACATTCCACGCCGTCACGCCCATCGTTTTCGCTGTGCTGTGCCGTTTTGTAAATGACATTGAGAAGGTATGGAAGCTGGGAAGCTCTAATCATGCAGGCTGTTAGTTAGTTAGTTAGTTATTGTGGTTTAGGGACGCATCGCATGCAGGCTGTAATAACAGAAAAGAAGTTTGTTGGAAGAAAATGCATTTAAAAACATCATTCATCCCATTTCATATGGGGCATGGATGTTGTATTGCATGCTTATGAGGGGTAATTTGTCCCCTCAATGTTGGCTTTTCCCCATGGGCGTATGTTTCGGAAAATTATTGAGGGACCAGTGGAGTACCTATATTTGCGTCAAGCAGGAGGGGGCAAACGGATTTGCAGGGGGGGGAGGGCACCTACGCCCATTAAAAAGTCCTTGGATTTCGACCGCTACTTTGTCAAAGGGTACATTTCGAAATAATATAATTAGTCATGAACTAAATTGTCCTGTGGAGGGGCCTAATCTACCACTATGGTTTCTGATTGGTCGGATTTCAACCCTAACTCCACCACTCAGTTCTAAGGTTTACTTTTGGTATCCCTTGATAAGTTACCTCACACTGCTGAAATTACACCTATACCACAAACCCGGATCGGTATCCCAAAAAAATCAAGCTGGAGCCCTCCAAAAAAAAGGAGAGATTCCAGCAAATAAATGTCAGGGCCAGGAAAATGGCTCTGTTGCACCGAACATTTTTTCAAGATGCCTTCACAAATTGCGTATGACTTCGAAAATCATACCGGATCTCGAAAAATCGAGGTGGGATACATGGCGTCAGAGGTTCGAAAAATCAGGCCGGGATTCGGACTTTTAATAAAAAAAACAGAAAAGATCCACAAAAATCGCGTTGAGCCCAGAAAGCTGGCGTTGGGTCTCCGGAACCACGTGCCTGGGCGCGATAAGTCGCGCTGGGAACCAGAAAAAATCGCACCGAAGCCCCAAAATCATACTGGGGCCCCACAAATGTGTGTCAGAAGCCCCAAATATACACAGCGGGACCCTAAGAGTACAACGTTGCCAGAAAGTACAACTAACCCTCCAAAGCGCACAAGTCTCCCAAAAAGCGATAGGGCCTTAAAACATGCGTTGCAGCCCTAAATAAACATACCGGGAGCTCTAAGAAAAATACACTGCAAGCTCGCAAGGCGCACAGGGGCCATGAGAACGCACAAGGGCCTGGAAAAGAGGCTGGGGCCACGAAAGGCAACATGGTTCCAAAACGTACAAAACGACCGGGAGCTAAATAAACACATCGGGATCTTCGAAAACGCCCCGACACGTAAAAAATACTTGGTGCACAAAAAAACGCAACAAAGCCCTAAAACGAGCAGGGTTTAGAAGATGTATTAGGCCCATAACTTCAAAGTAAAATGTATTACCCACCACTTTAAAATACAAAATTTTACAATTTCAGGCATTGCAGTTCATAGCACCCGGTCGCCACGACGGCAACGTCAGTGTACGTGCACACCCATTTTTCGTATTCGGTGCATTCGCCACACTTCGTGCGATGCTATGGTTTCTGCTAGGCCTTCTGCGTTTTGCTAATTGCTGCCACATGATAGATTTGCACCATATTTGGCGTGATGGAATGATTCGCATGGGCGTTCGCTTCGAAAAGTCGATTGATTAAATTTGATCATTAGTTTCCTACTTCCCACATTTTCTGGCAGCTATGAAATGCGGTTTCCGCTGAGCTTTGATGCACTTCATATCTTTGCTGCTATCCTCCCAGATTGGATACCGAACCGAGGCCAAGCCTCGGCGTTTTTTTTTACCCGTTGCGTCTTTCTTGGTCTATGATTGTGTATTATGGCTCCAATCCATTTTTGTTAGGGGCCTAAAGCATTTTCGAACACCCTGCTCGTTTTAGGTTTGTTGAATTTTTGTACACCGAGGATTTTGACGTGTCAGGGCGTTTTCGAAGATCCCGATGTGTTTATTTAGCGCCGGTCTTTTTGTTTGTTTTGGAACCATGTTGCCTTTTGCGGCCCCAGCCACTTTTTCAGGCTATTGTGCGTTATCATGACCCCTGTGTGCCTTGAGAGCTTCCGGTGTATTTTTTAGACCTCCCGGTATGTATATTTATGGCTGCAACGCTTGTGTTAAGGCCCTGTCGCTTTTTGTGAGACTGTGCGCTTTGGAGGGTCAGTTGTATTTTCGGCCCCCGTTGTGCTCTTAGGGTCCCGATGTGTTTATTTTGGGCTTCTGACGCACACTTGTGGGGCCCAAGTACAATTTTGGGGCTTCGGTACGATGTTTCTAGGTCCCAGAGTGGCTTATCGCACCCAGGCGCGTGGTTCCGGAGACCCAACCCCAGTTTTCTGGGCTCAGTACGATTTTGTGAAACTTTTCTGATTTTTTTTTAAAGTCCCAATCCCGGCCTGATTTCTCGAGCACTTTGCGCCATGTTTTTGTATCCCACCTCGATTGTTCGAGATCCGGTTTGTTTTTCGGTGCCGTACGCAATTTGTGAAGGCATCTGAAAATATGTTCGGTGCTCCAGAGCCATTTTTTTACCTGGGCATTTAGTTGTTGGAATCCATCCTTATTTTGGAGGGCTCCAGCTTGATTTGTGTTTGTGTTTGTGGTCACACTGTGCTTACGTGTGGCCCTAGACGGCAATTTTGAAGAGCCTCGACGGGACTACCAATGGGAATTGTGGGTCCCAAGCGCGATATTTGGGGGGCCCGGTTCGAGTTTGTGCGATGCGTTGTATTTAGCTGTGGCCCCAACGCGATTTTGACGGTTCCTGTCGCAATTTTTCGAGCCTCGGAGCGAGTTTTCCGGGGCTCGCCGTATTTATTTGGAGACCCATACGCGAATTCTGGTGGACCGACGCGAATTTTGGTGGCCCCAGCGCGATTTTTTAGGCCCCCGACACGATTCTTGGGAGCTTATCCCCCTCAGGATGGAGGGGGCATTTGCCCCTTTGATATAGCACTGCGGCCACTGAAGGAGTTTTTTTCCGTCCCAGAGTGACATTCCGGTTAAAATTGATTTTGGGGGCAGCTGCAACTTTTGGGGCCCCGGCGCGACCTTCTGGGCCTCCAGTGTGATTTTCAAGGGCTGCGACGCGACTTTTTGGGGTCCAATGTGATCTTTTGGGCCCCGACGTCATTTTCTTGGATCCCTAGCGCGAGCTATAGCGGCCTCGACACTTTTTGAGGTCCAATGCGTTTTGGGGGCTTTTGGCGTCATTGTTGGGCCCACAGAGTGATTATTCATGTCCGGATTGTTCTTCGTTGCTCCGGCGTCATTTGTTTTGGTCCCAATGAGACTTTTGGGGCACGGTACGACCTGTCGTGCCCCTGGCATGATTTTCGTGGTCCGGGCGTGAATTTTCGGTACCCCAGGCTCAGCGTAATTTGCGGGGGCCCCGGCCGGATCTTTTGGGGCCTATATCATGATTTTAAAATACCCAGACTCGACTCTTACTATTTCTTAGGTGGTTCTTCTTGCAACTTATAGGCCTCCTGTCGCGTCGTCTCATTTCCTAGAGCCTTTTTACCGGTTTTCGATGTCTCCTTGTGTGTCCTACCCTCCTCCATATTCAATGGTCCTCCTCTCCCGTCTTGGAGGGCCTCTTGCATTCTGGGGCCCCTTTAACATGGCATGGGGCTTCCTCTCATCTTCGAGGGGCATTTTCTGCCAAATTAGGGGCCTCTTGCCACGCCTCGTGTGCCTCCTCCTTTATCCTGGCAAAGCCTTACCCGTCTTGAGGGATCTTCAATTTTGGAATCCTCACCTCCTTCCATACCTGCTATCACTCCCATCTTAAGGGCCTCCTCTCATTTCCTGGGAACTCTTTCCGGTCTTCGGGACCTCATTTGGTCCTAGAGACCTACTCCTTCCCGAGTCCGGCAGGTGCCTCATTTCTCTTCTAGAGGCCTTCTGTTTCAAATTAGGGGACTCCTCTCACGTCTTGGGGGCCTCCTGCTCTGTGTTCTCCTGCTCTGCGCTCTGGATTCGATCTTTACCCATCTTAGGGGTGGTCTCTTATCTCCTGGTGGACTCCTCTTCTCTCCCAGGCGCCGCCTCTGCTAAATTACTGGCAACCTTTCCTATCTTAGTGGCCTTGTTATTTCCCGGGGACCTTCTTAGCCGTCTTCGAGCCTTCTTTTCCGCTTGGGAGCCATCTCTCTTATCCAATGGCCTTTCTCTCCTATTTTAGGGGCCTCCTCGTTCATCATGGGATCTCGTTTCCAATCTTGTGTCGTTCTCTTCCGAATTAGGTGCCTCCTGCCACGTCTCTGGATCATCCTTTTCTATCTCGGTGGAACCTCACCCGTTTGGGGCCTGCTTTTGCGTCTCCGAAACCTCATCTCATATCTTTCTTCCTTTTCCGTCTTAGGGCCTCCTCTCATATTCTGGGGCCTCCTTTCCGGTGTTGGAGCCTCTTTTGGAATCCTGGTTGTCTCCGTGCCATTTTTGACACTCTCTTGATTTCTGGGGACTCCTACCCTCTCCCTAGGTGACTCCTTTTTCAAATTAGGGGCCTCCTCTCACGTCATGGGGGCCTCCTCATCTGTGTCTGGAGCCTCATTATCCTCTTAGCAGGGTGCTTTTGCGTCCTAGTCCTAGATTTTCTCTTCCAGGTTCCTCCTCTTCCAAAATATGGGCCTCATCTGGCTGGTCTCGGTGGCCTTCTCTCATTCCTGCGGAAACCTTCCTACCCGTCTTGGGGCCTCTAATGCGTCCGGAGAAGTCTCCCCTATCAGGTCTTAATTTTATATTGCAGGGGCATCTTCCATCTTGGGGGCCTCGTTTTCCAACTTAAGAATATCCTGCCACCCATCGAAAGCCTTTTCGTCTAACCTGGGTGGCTTCTTGCCCGTCTCGGTGGCATCCTTTCCGTCCCGAGGGCCTCCTTTTCGTGCTAGGGCCTCCTTTTCGTCCTGGGGGCTACCTTCCTATCTCTATTCTCTGTTTTACGTCTAGTCCTACGTCCTTTTCGTCCTTGGGTGCATCCTTTTCGTTCTAGGGGCCTCCTTTTCGTCCTGGGGCCTCCTTTTAGTCCTGGGGGCCTCCTCCCAATCTCTGTTCTACGTCTTGGGGCATCCTTGCGTTATGGGGCATCCTTTTCGTCCTGGGGGCCACCTCACAATCTCTGTTCTACGTCTTAGGGGCCTCCTTTTCGTTCTGGTGACCTCCTTTCGTCCTGGGGGGCTCCTTTTCGTCCTGGGGGCAACCTCACAATCTCTGTTCTACGTCTTAGGGGGCCTCCTTTTCGTCCTGGGGGCCTCCTTTTCGTCCTGGGGACCTCATCCCAATCTCTGTTCTACGTCTTTGGGGCATCCTTTTCGTCCTTTGGTGCATCCTTTTCGTCCTGGGGTTGGTTGGTTGATTGTTGGAGTGTAGGGGCGCATGGACTGCGTATTTCGTCCTGGGGGCCTCCTTTTCGTCCTGGGAGCCTCGTTTTCGTCCTGGGGGCCTCCTTTTCGTCCTGGGGGCCACCTTTTCGTCCAGGGGGCCTCCTTTCGTCCTGGGGGCCTCCTCCCAATCTCTGTTCTACGTCTTGGTGCCTTCCTTTTCGTCCTGGGGCCTCCTTTTCGTCCTGGGCCTCCTTTTCGTCCCGGGGGGCCTCCTTTTCGTCCTGGGGGCCTCCTCCCAATCTCTGTTCTACGTCTTGGGGGCTTCCTTTGCGATATGGGGCATCATTTTCGTCCTGGGGGCCTCCTTTTCGTCCTGGGGGCCACCTCACAATCTCTATTCTACGTCTTAGGGGCATCCTTTTCGTCCTGGTGGCCTCCTTTTCGTCCTGGGGGCCTCCTTTTCGTCCTGGGGGCCTCCTTTTCGTCCTGGGGACCTCATCCCAATCTCTGTTCTACGTCTTTGGGGCATCCTTTTCGTCCTTTGGTGCATCCTTTTCGTCCTGGGGTTGGTTGGTTGATTGTTGGAGTGTAGGGGCGCATGGACTGTGTCTTTCGTCCTGGGGGCCTCCTTTTCGTCCTGGGAGCTTTCTTTTCGTCCTGGGGGCCTCCTGTTCGTCTGGGGGCTACCTTCCTATCTATGTTCTCTGTTCTACGTCTAGTCCTACGTCCTTTTCGTCCTTGGGTGCATCCTTTTCGTTCTAGGGGCCTCCTTTTCGTCCTGGGGCCTCCTTTTAGTCCTGGGGGCCTCATCCCAATCTCTGTTCTACGTATTGGGGCATCCTTGCGTTATGGGGCATCCTTTTCGTCCTGGGGGCCTCCTTTCCGTCCTGGGGGCCACCTCACAATCTCTGTTCTACGTCTTAGGGGCCTCCTTTTCGTCCTGGTGACCTCCTTTCGTCCTTGGGGGCTCTTTTTTTCGTCCTGGGGGCAACCTCACAATCTCTGTTCTACGTTTTTGGGGCCTCCTTTTCGTGGGGCCTGGGCCTTTTCGTCCTGGGGACCTCATCCCAATCTCTGTTCTACGTCTTTGGGGCATCCTTTTCGTCCTTTGGTGCATCCTTTTCGTCCTGGGGTTGGTTGGTTGATTGTTGGAGTGTAGGGGCGCATGGACTGCGTCTTTCGTCCTGGGGGCCTCGTTTTCGTCCTGGGAGCTTCCTTTTCGTCCTGGGGGCCTCCTTTTCGTCCTGGGGGCCTCCTCCCAATCTCTGTTCTACGTCTTGGTGCCTTCCTTTTCGTCCTGGGGCCTCCTTTTCGT
Organism: Ashinkailepas kermadecensis; assembly: GCA_034440615.1. Classification (NCBI taxonomy): domain Eukaryota; kingdom Metazoa; phylum Arthropoda; class Thecostraca; family Neolepadidae; genus Ashinkailepas; species Ashinkailepas kermadecensis. The sequence goes on from JAOTOM010004241.1 coordinate 170,371, forward strand.
CCCGGGGAGCCTCCTTTTCGTCCTGGGGGCCTCCTCCCGATCTCTGTTCCACGTCTTGGGGCCTCCTTTTCGTCCTTGGGTGCATCCTTTTCGTCCTGGGGTCTCCTTTTCGTCCTGGGGGCCTCCTCCCAATCTCTGTTCTACGTCTTGGTGCCTCCTTTTCGTCCTGGGGCCTCCTTTTCGTCCTGGGGGCCTCCTTCCAATCTCTGTTCTACGTCTTGGGGCCTCCTTTTCGTCCTTGGGTGTATCCTTTTTGTCATGGGGTCTCCTTTTCGTCCTGGGGAGCCTCCTTTTCGTCCTGGGGGCCTCCTCCCAATCTCTGTTCTACGTCTTGAGGCCTCCTTTTCGTCATGAGGGCCTCCTCCCAATCTCTGTTCTACGTCTTGGGGCCTCTTTTTCGTCCCGGGGGGCCTCCTTTTCGTCCTGGGGGCCTCCTCCCAATCTCTGTTCTACGTTTTGAGGCCTCCTTTTCGTCATGGGGGCCTCCTCCCAATCTCTGTTTTACGTCTTGGGGCCTCTTTTTCGTCCTGGGGGCCTCCTTTTCGTCCCGGAGGGCCTCCTTTTCGTCCTGGGGGCCTCCTCCCAATCTCTGTTCTACGTCTCTTATAGAGACCTGATTATATTTCCTGGTGGCCTCGTCAGTTTTGAGGCCTCATTGACAGCATGATATTCTGTACGGTCGGCCTCCTTGCTCACCTTTTTTGCTGTGCATTTGCGGATAGGGGCCTCCTCAAATTTCAGGGGGGGGCGGCGCCCCCCCTGTTTCACGGCAGGGGGGGCGACTGCCCCCCCCCCGGCGACGCCCTTGCTCGTAAGCGACATGCCGACATCGGGCCGCTCTCGGCCCGACATCAGCTAACTGACCTGGAATATCAACATATGTCGGGCCGAGTTCGGCATATCAATGGCGGCTAGCCGACTTCGGGCCGTTGTCCGACATTTCACTCTCCAGCCGACAGCGGGCCGCTAGCGTCCCGACAAGAGATCGCGCACCGGGTGGCGCTGCGGCATGTTCACTGGGAAACACCTCAATATACACACATATATATATATATGCATAAATCAAATCGACCTCCATTCAGAGGGGCTTCACAAGGTGTGACGTGACGTCTAATGCCGCCCCCCGCCTGGGACCTATCTGACATGACAATTTTGCAACTTGCTTGGTCCGTCTCTGCGGTGCGTTCGCTTAGTGAGTTATTTGGACTTTAGGGCGCTTCGACCAAGAGTTGATCATTCGCGTGCAGCGCGTTCGCCTCGTCACTGCGCTGATGTTGCACTGTGAAGAAGCTCCACGTCGTCAAATTACTTCAACAGATGGGCGCCGTTTGTATTCCACATACATTTGTGACCACTGGCGGATCCAAGAGGACATTCAGCTCATTCCCCCTCTTCATCCACCTTCCGCGGCAGGTGAGGCTGACATATATTTCGCCACCCTCCGCCCATCACCGATGGCCCGGGTTTTCTGAGGCAGGGTAGCTCATCTGAATATAGGCGGAGCCGTCAGGCCCAAGCCGAAGGAAGGGCCCCGACCTGATGGAGGTGGCACAAGCTGTCGAAGGAGGGCCTCAGGCCCGACAGAACAGGCCCAGGGTAGCTGAAAGAGGGACCCTGAACCGACGGAGAGTATCCCTAGCAGCGGGAGGAATCAAATCGGGATCTCGAGCAGTCCGAGGGACCACAACCGGAATGGAAGAGAACCTGGACCGACAGAGGGAACCCAAGCCGCACAAGGCGCTCATGGCCTGGCTCAACATGTTAAAATAAGGGTCCCAACTCAACGCCCAAGCCGCACGAGGCTCAACATGTTAAAATAAGGGTCTCAGGGCGGGAGAAGACGGTCCTGAGCCGCAAAACAGGACCCCTGAGCCGACGAAGAGGACCCTGGACCGGACGTGCAGGGCCCCAAGGTCGGCTTTGGCTCACGCTGATGAAATTGGGCCCATAACTGATAGCGAGCCTCAGGCCAGTGACGAGGTTCCCGAGTCACGGATCGACAGCCCATCGACGTGAAGAGAAGGGTTCCCAGTGTGACGTGAAGGGGCCCCCGTGAAGGGCCCATGGAGAGATCCCGGGCTGCTAACGGGCAGAAGAGTAGCCTAGGGGGAGGGCGAAGCGGGAGCCACACCCCCCGCTTTGGCGGGTCGGAAGGGGCCCTCCAGACGGCCGCCTTGAGAGCTTTCAAGGGCCCCTCAAGGAGTAGGTGCAGAGATATAACCGAGGAAAATTAAAACGCATACAATAGATTGTGTGGAAAGGGCCCCCGAGACCAGAAAACGTCCACCCCGAAAGCTGGGAAGGGCAGTAGAGGCAAGAGAAGGTCCGCCTGAGAGCTGGAATGCCCATACCAGCTGGACAGGGTGGCCTCGGCTGGAAAGGACCCCCGGCAGCTGCAGCCTAAACAGGACACCGAGGGCCCTGACAATTGAAACAAAATGATTTGCGCCACACGTAATATTCCACGAGGATCTCACGCATGTTGCACCATATTCACCTGAGGAGGAGTGGTACAAAACTCCCCTCTCAAACATGCATAGGAAGCTTGGACCGCTAGCGGTGTGCGGGTTAATCACTGGTAACCAGGCGACTCATCGCGCTCCGTGTCAGCCACGCCCCATGACGTCACCAACCGCCAGACACAATTGGCCACGCCCACAGACGCACCGTGTGCACAGCACAGCGCCATCGCACAGAAAAGCCCAGCTTGGCACGCGACAATTTTATAAATAGGTATTTTAAAATAAACATGCGCGACACGCACAAGCAACACGCCCCCGCATCTCGAATGCCCCGACGAAGGGCATTCGAGTAGCACCCAGTAGCACACCCAGTCAGGGAACACAGCCGATAGCCACAACAGGCGGCGTCCGGACGGACGCACGTCCACGTCCACGTCCGCGGCTCGCATTTGAGAACATTGACATGATTGACGCGAAATTCTGATAGCCAGGGCACGTGAGAGGGAGCCGGTGCCAGCTGGGCACGTGTCACAGCGAGGCGTCAGCCGGCTGTACAGTCTCCGCACACCACCAACCCAACCAGCTGTACAGTCTCCGCACACTGCCAATCATCGCTACCAGCACCGACTCCTCACAATCATCGCATTTGGACAGATATCTGAGAGAGGTGAAGAACAAACAGGGATGTCGTGCATTCTTTTGCAGGGGCAGTTCTCGCTTCGATACTATTTCAGTTCCTTCCAATCCATGTGAAAAGACGTTTTACCCTGAAATAAGCCTCCAATGGCCACAAGAGTCTCCTGAAATGTTTGACGAACAAGGCATGCCACAGTGCACCAGGGGCACTTCATTTAAACTTGATGGGGCCTGGGCCCTACCATCTTTGCCTTGGCCCTGCCAACCACTTGCTCCTTTGACATGGAAACCTATAGGATGGGCCACACCAACCACATTGGCAGCACTCACTGCCTTCACGCATTGGGCCCCACGAATAATTTTCAAACTTCTCCGCCCGTGAAGCACACAATGACTTAAAAAGAGGAAACACTTCCTTCAAGAAACATTTGTTGTAACGCATCCCCCCCCTCAAAACACGACACGGCTGCGGCGATACCCACTGCTGGAGAGTGCCGGAGCATTGTATGGTCACGCTGCCGGCAACCACCGTCACAGGGAGTAAACACCGGCCCAGGAGGCGACCGGCATCACACACCCAGACTGGTCAACCACTCGGCGACGCAGCCGACCTGTCTAAAACACGCCGGCGCCCGCCCGCACACAAAGGCACCATCGTCGACAGTTGCCGACGGCAAAGCCCTCTGATATACACAGCCTCTGCCGCCGGCGCGGCAGCCCAGGGCAGCGTCCTGCCGTGCATGTCCGCTCTGCAGCCGCCTACTTCACGACCTCGACAGCGACGGCGCACACCTCGACGGGCCGGACAGCCGCTGCCTCACGGCGCCGTGCCACCACGCGCCGGCTTCACACCGCCGCCACCAGCCACCCCACCAGGAATGTCGAGCAGGGACAGATCCACACGTCCACACCGCCGCCACCGGCCGGCCCAGGCTCACCATCTCACCAGGAATGTCAAGCAGGGACAGATCACACGAGGCGACACATTCTCGGGGCGCGGCGTTTGGTCGCTCTACCGCCGCTCGGCGTACCGGTGGTCTGCGGGCAGGGCCAACAGCACGCGCGGCCGGGTGCCCGATGCCCGGCGGTGCATGCGGCACAAGTCAGCCACGTACACGGCATACAATATAATGCTGCGCTTCATAAATGAGGTAAACATAAGGTGGACAGCGCCCGCGATGCTGCCCTGGTTTCGGCAGCTTCGTTCATGTGCGGTGACTTCAGGCCGCGTGACAGTCACTGACAAACTTCAGGACAGTTGCCGACAGGCCGTGGGACAGCCGCTGACGAACCACAGGGCAGGCGGCAGATCAGACAGCGGGACAGGCCGCGACGAACGGTAGCACGGCCGCCGACAGTCCCTGGCGTAAAGTGTGATAATCGGCGACAGGCTGCAGGGCAACCGTCGACAAATCAGCCTGCAGAACAGTCCTTGGCACATCCGACCGGGAGACGGCCGCTGGCAGACCGCTCGCTGCGGAACATCTGCGAGAGCTCTCCACCGCCAGCGCTGTTCTACCGAAGCCGCGCGGCCGCGCCGGCCGCCCGCCCAGCACGTCTCACCACCCGGCCGCCGTGTCACACCGACGAGCCCGTCTCCACGGCAGACGTGCTGAAGCTGAGCGATGTCTGACGCGTGAGGCGGACGTTACGCAGCTGGCTGACCACGCGGCACAGGTCGGCGCGCGCCTCGAAGAACGCCACCAGCGGCGGCTCCGTCAGCACGGACGCCACGAACTGCTCGAACGTCACCGACCAGTCGAGGTCGGCGTCTTGGCCGGCCGGCGGCTCGGTGGGGCTGGCCGCCAGTGCGCCCTCCTCGGCCGCCAGCGCGCCCTTCTCGGCCGCCAGCGCGCCCTCCTCGGCTGCCAGCGGACCCTCCTCGGCCGCCAGCGCGCCCTTCTCAGCCGCCAGCGCGCCCTCCTCGGCTGCCAGCGTGCCCTCCTCGGCCGCCACCTCAGACAGCGCCTCCGAGAGCAGCAGCATGTCCGTCACGCCGGCCACCGACCGCGCCTGGCACACGTCACGTAACGTCACGTCATACAGCAGCAGCATGTCCGTCACGCCGGCCACCGACCGCGCCTGGCACACGTCACGTAACGTCACGTCATACAGCAGCAGCATGTCCGTCACGCCGGCCACCGACCGCGCCTGGCACACGTCACGTAACGTCACGTCATACGGTGGTAAAATGTCCGTCACGCCGGCCACCGACCGCGCCTGGCACACGCCACGTAACGTCACGTCATACGGTGGTAAAATGTCCGTCACGCCGGCCACCGACCGCGCCTGGCACACGTCACATAACGTCACGTCATACGGTGGTAAAATGTCTCAGTCAGAGAGTTGACGGCGCAGGACTATTCTCTAAGGTGTAATTGAGGAGTGGAAGACGTCAGAGACAGCCAAGAAAATGACGCATTTCTGAACGGAATTGGGTGCAATTGTGTGTCAAAGGAAACCTGCCAATGCATTAATACGTGATTCGTGTGGCTTGTAGTGTCCTTGAATTTGATTGTAATTATATGTCATTAAGCATGGGGAAGCGGAAGGATAAAATTATTTCAAGCAGCCAGGGGCAAGGGTGGAAATTATTCCCGGCTGGATATGATGTCACAAAAGAGAAACCCCCGGGTCACAACCACGTCACTAGACTAATAGACTGGTAGTTCTATTCCAAAAGGAATTATTCTGTCTTGTGTGGTAAGAAAATATGTCCATTATCCCTGTGACATTGTTTTCGCCCGTCAAATATCTTGACACTTCGGGATATATCAATAAACTACCGCTGTCACTCACGTGACCAAACTACGACTCTTGATCGGTGTGATCTCACAGGATGAACCGCACACGACCGGAGCCATGCGCAAGCGGCGCAACCATGAAGGACGCGGGTAGTTCGTAGCTTTGGTGGGGTTCTCGCACCACTGATGCTGTTTCAGACACGTTCCATTGTAGCAGTGATGGATACCGGTGCCGCGTACAAACATTGCCGCTGTTGTGTGCCCAAGTGCACAAATACGGAGAAAGCAACACCAGCAAAGCATTTCCTCCCTACGCCCGCAAAGTGAGAAAGCAGGGGCACGAGGCACGGATTCTGGAAATTATTGCCGGGGGGGGGGGGGGGGATTCACGTGGCATTCGAGGCGATTGTCCTGTTACACGGGAAGGCAGTGGCATAGCAAATGGGGATACAGACTGAGTGGGGGCAGCCGCCTCCCCTCAGAGCCGTCTGGAAGGGACACCTGCACACTGCTTAGACGTCACCCCGGGACCGTGAGGCATTTCCCCCCACTTTTACAGAACCAATATGGCTTCTGAGAGAGCATTTTGGCATTCATGTCCATCTGGAAACTCGGGGACGGATCCTTGGGGGCTCGGGAGAGGGACCATGGAAACTCGGGGCCTTCCCAGAGTTCTCCGAGACACTGGAAATTCGTGAGATGGAGATTCTGGTAACTCAGGGGAACTGAAAACTGAGGGGGAGAGGAACATGGAAATTCGGGAGACTGGCAACTCAAACAGCCCCAGCATCTCAAGGGGGGGGGGGGGAGGGCTTGGCAACCCAGAGGGAGTGGCAACACAAGGCCATGGAATATCAGAGAGTGCTAACAAGTCAGGGTCCCTGCTTACTCAGGAGGCCTAGAACCCTAGGGGCCCCGTAAACTTAACTGAAGGGACCATGGAACATCAGATAACCCAGAGACCTTGACAACTCAGCAGACATTGCCAACTCTTAGGGCCCTGGAAACACAGGGATTCAAAAGTCGGGCCCTTGGTCCTCAGGAGAGCCATGGAATCTCAGAGATCCTGCCAATTCAAGGGGCCTGGATAATTGAAATACAATGGAAAATGGTCTTGGTCTTGGTCCCAGCTATGTGTCGTGGGGTGCAGCAGTGCTCAAACTACTGTAACTGCTCAAAATTTAAATGTTCAAACTCCAATAACCAGCCAATGGGTAAGCTGAATCCAAAACGCACTGGAGAGTTTCTCCCATGGGCCGGATGCTGTAATCATGCTCATACTTGGTGGGATCGATCGTACATGTGAGAGGCTTGATCCACCGAACAGAGATCTGAGGCTCCACGTACAACGTGCCAATCCCCCAGCCCAGTGCAGGGGGTGCCCAGCTAAGTACCCGGGGTGCCCAGCGCAGTACCGGGGATGTCCAGTCCAGTACTGGGTGCCCAGCTAAGTACCCGGGGTGCCCAGCGCAGTACCGGGGATGTCCAGTCCAGTACTGGGTGCCCAGCTAAGTACCCGGGGTGCCCAGCGCAGTACCGGGGATGTCCAGTCCAGTACTGGGTGCCCAGCTCAGTATCTGGGGTGCCCAGCGCAATACCGGGGATGTCCAGTCCAGTACTGGGTGCCCAGCTCAGTATCTGGGGTGCCCAGCGCAATACCGGGGATGTCCAGTCCAGTACTGGGTGCCCAGCTCAGTATCTGGGGTGCCCAGCGCAGTACTGGGGATGTCCAGTCCAGTACTGGGTGCCCAGCTAAGTACCCGGGGTGCCCAGCGCAATACCGGGGATGTCCAGTCCAGTACTGGGTGCCCAGCTCAGTATCCGGGGTGCCCAGCGCAGTACCGGGGATGTCCAGTCCAGTACTGGGTGCCCAGCTAAGTACCCGGGGTGCCCAGCGCAATACCGGGGATGTCCAGTCCAGTACTGGGTGCCCAGCTCAGTATCTGGGGTGCCCAGCGCAATACCGGGGATGTCCAGTCCAGTACTGGGTGCCCAGCTCAGTATCCGGGGTGCCCAGCGCAATACCGGGGATGTCCAACGCAGTACTGGGAGTGCCCAGTCCAGCACCGAAGACCGGGGCACCCAGTCCAGTACCGGGGGCGCCTAACTTAGTACCGGGGGTGCCCAGCCCAGTACCGGGGGTGCCCAGTCCAGTACCGGGGGTGCCCAGCCCAATACCAGGGGTGCCGAGCGCAGTACCCGGGGTGCCCAGCCCAGTACCGGAGGTGCCCAGTCCAGTACCGGGGGTGCCCAGCTCAGTACCGGGGGTGCCCAGTCCAGTACCGGGGATACCCAGCGCAGTACCTGGGGTGCTCAGCGCAGTACCGAGGGTGCCCAGCCCAGTACCGGGGTGCCGAGCGCAGCGCAACGTACTACCTCCGTATCCTTCAGATCCGTCAGCTCCGGGACAGAGTGCTCCTTCTGGGGCCGTTTTCCCACCTCGCCGATCTGCAGTAGGAGTGTGCCTGTCGGAAGGCCCGGGCGGGCGAACACCGTCAACATCGCCGTCACGTCACACAACCACTACCTCACGCCAGCTCAGCCGCGGCGCTGAGCCGCCACACTGGCGTGATAGTGATAACCGGCCGACCGCAGCAGTAGCAGCAACACACCAAACCATGAGCAACATGACGCAAATAGCGCACCAACAGAGCTGCCTGGCGTAACTCGGCGGGAACAGCGCATCAACCGCTGCAGCGGCCGCGCGTAACGTCAGCACATTGGCGGGAAAGCCACGCCAATCTATGGGGAAAGTCACGCCAATTTATGGGGAAAGCCACGCCAATTTATGGGGAAAGCCACGCCAATCTATGGGGAAAGCCACGCCAATCTATGGGGAAAGCCACGCCAATCTATGGGGAAAGCCACGCCAATCTATGGGGAAAGCCACGCCAATCTATGGGGAAAGCCACGCCAATCTGTGCGGCGCTGCAGCGCCCGTGTACGACAAAACGCCCATAGTAATGGGCTTTACAAAACGGCCGTGACGGTCAGTGCCGGGTGGCGGTTATCACCACCTAGGCAGCACACATGATCGGCCGAATAATCACGTGCTCCGGGCGTCTCGCATGTAGGCTACACAGCGACCTCGGCAAGACAGTGGATACGCGGACACGAAACACATGCGGAGGCCACTGCGGATGGGAATGTGACGGCGCTATGACGCTTCCCTTGACCAGGCCGGGTCCCTCGCACGCGGAGGCCACTGCGGATGGGAATGTGACGGCGCTATGACGCTTCCCTTGGCCAGGCCGGGTCCCTCGCACGCGGAGGCCACTGCGGATGGGAATGTGACGGCGCTATGACGCTTCCCTTGGCCAGGCCGGGGTCCCTCGCACGCGGAGGCCACTGCGGATGGGAATGTGACGGCGCTATGACGCTTCCCTTGGCCAGGCCGGGGTGCCTCGCACGCGGAGGCCACTGCGGATGGGAATGTGACGGCGCTATGACGCTTCCCTTGGCCAGGCCGGGGTGCCTCGCCGCTGGCGAGGACTCTGAGGAATACCACAGACGCGAACGACATTGCAGATGGAAATGTGAAGGCACCATGGTGCTTCCCTTGATCAGTCTGGGGTGCTTCGTGACTAGAGAGAGCTCTGAGCAATATTACAGTGCGCTAGATTCAAAAATTCCAGAGCATACTGCGCCTTGTCCTATCAAACGGGCGAGCACGGGATGCCATGTTTGCTACAAGGCTGCACTCGGCTGCATCCAGACAAAGTCGGGGGGGGAAGGGCGAGCCCTATCTAAACTCCATACCCCTTCCTACGCAAAGTCCTAGATTGACGCATCAGTGCAAATTTGGACAAATTTACACGCGGTGTTGCACTTCAGGTTCTCTTGCCAGGAGCGCGAACGCGGACACGAGGCGAGCTTTAAATCATTATTTTTTTTGCAACGGTACACGACCAACCATCAGCCGAGCTTCACGATACATCAACCATCGCCTGGGACTTCGCCAACATGGAGCAGCCTTATAGCTGTTAGGTATCACTCACCTGCGGTAACGAGCAGAAGATGCATGTGAAAAGCAACATAGCAGCAAACTTACCGGGGAAACACAAGGACTGCTTGACTGCACTTTAGCACTTTCATGCGTGATTCACCAGATTTGCATCCACCGGGTGCATAGCATGGAATTCGTGAGCGAAATTTCCCAGGCAAGAAAACGATCAGAACGTCACCAGGATCTCTCGGGTCACGAGCTCACCGACGTGCGCAATCGAGTGGAAGATCTCGGGTCGAGTCTGGTCCTCCGTGAACATGTCGTAAAGGGTGCGCCACATATAGATGAACTGCTTCTGGTTCATGGCCGGGACCCGAGGCGACTCCTCGCCGGCACCGCCGCTGACACCTGGTGCAGAGATACCGGCCGTAACAAACACCGACCAACACAGCGGCCCTGACCAATACTGACCAACACAGCGGCCCTGACCAACACCGACCAACACAGCGGCCCTGACCAACACCGACCAACACAGCGGCCCTGACCAACACCGACCACCACAGCGGCCCTGACCAACACCGACCAACACAGCGGCCCTGACCAACACCGACCAACACAGCGGCCCTGACCAACACCGACCAACACAGCGGCCATGACCAACACCGACCACCACAGCGGCCCTGACCAACACCGACCAACACAGCGGCCCTGCCCAACACCGACCAACACAGCGGCCCTGACCAATACTGACCAACACCGACCAACACAGCGGCCCTGACCAATATAGCGACCCTGACCAACACCGACCATCACAGCGGCCCTGGCCAATAATGACCAACCTAGAGACCCTGACCAACACTGACCAACCTAGCAGCCTTGACTAGTATTGACCAACACAGCGGCCCTGACAAATGCTGACTAACACAGCGGCCCTGGCCAATACTGACCAACACAGCGGCCATAATCAACAGTGACCAACACAGCGACCCTGACCAATACTGACAAGAGTGCAGAAAAAGGTGCACATCACATGTCATTCATTGTTTACAATTATGGACACACGATAGTGAAACATATACACACGATATCAGAATACTTAATTCAGAGCGTAGGACACGAACAGGCGCCATAGTCTACAAAACAACTACCTATTGTAGTAGTATACGTTCCCCCTGTGCGGTGTCTGGGAACGCCATTGGATTTAGGAGGCAACAACGTTTGTACACCCATCAAACACCATGCACCTTTTACTACCATCAGATCAAATGCACCACCGTTTCCTGAAAACCTGAAGTTTTCTGAAAGAACAATCCATGTGCGATTCAGCGATGCGGATTTGTACCCTTATTCCATTAGTCTACGCATACTTTGGATCCAAATGGTGAATGTTGTTCTTCTGGGAGCGATATCAAGAGCTTCTTGTGCCCGATTAATTGGGCTTAGCGTTCTCCTGGGAGGATGGCCAGGCGTTGAAGCTTCTTGTAGAAGGCTCACAACAACTGGGCTTGAGATGGATTTGATGTCAGGTGGTGACCGTGACTGTGACCGTGACTGTGACTGTGACTGCGACTGGCCAGCGGTGAGGACCAGTGCCGACCGTGGCTGACCTGACGTGAAGCTGGTGCCGCTGACCGTCCTTGACCGGTGGCCGTCGCCCAGCACCAGGTCTCGCATCTCGGCCAGCGTGATGGACGTCGGCTCGGCCTCCGACAGCGCGTCGAAGTACTCGCACGCCTCCGAGGCCACCTCCATGTTGTCTGCCAACACCCGGGAACGGTGAAGCAAAGCTGACGCGGAGAACCCTGACTAGCAATGACGAGTCGGTGCCACAGTAGTCGTGGAAGCCTCAGCTTCGGCTTGTGCAAAGGCGTCTCGCGTGAACGCGGGCCGGATTATGAGAAATGGGCGATCCCATACTCTAAAGTCGACGTAGTCGGGTAATTCCATGGAATACAATTTGGAGGAAGAGGGAGTCGCAGGACATGGGCGAGTCCAAGTGGGTTTAGTTGGGGGATGATCTGGTCGGAGAAGACAATACATGAGTGAGCCCAGTGACTTGCTCAGCTGTAGATGTATGGGTGTCCAGAGTTGAGAAATGTGTCTGGGAAGAGAGATATTGTGCGATGTTTCTCCCATATTTTTTGAAAAGCGTCTATTTGCTGCTTCGGTGCTTAACACGTGCACCGGAAGGCCCCTCACAAAACGATAACCGAAGGGGGGGGGAGGATGGTATGCGGATTCTGCCCCTTAGATCTATGAAACTACTGAAATTAGACATGCCAAAAGTGTAGGGGAGATTACGGCTGCAGTGAACTTTCTGCAGTATACATTTCACGGCCCTTGGTCAATGCCTTCAGGGTAAATTGAGGTCGACCGATGGTCCGGCTCCCCGCGCCGCCACAACCTTAGTGGCGGCCAGCCGGTCGACTTTCCATCCCCGCAGTTTCGATATCTACGCACGGATTGCAAAAACTATTTTTGCATAAGATGAGCTTATCAATCTGCAACAAAGCGACCGATTTCACTACAATATCCCTGCCAGTTTATATCTTTGAAATACAGGAACAGGAAAAGGAACACGAACAGGAAAACAGGCGGATTCACCTCCCCTCCGGTGCGCGTGTCAACGTGGGACAATTTACCGTGGGTAATACCAATGGAGGAGCACTGAGCCCTCTTTACGCCACCAGGTGATAGGAAGCCACGGCGACAGGCACCGGGACATACAGGTGTCAGAGTGGTATGACGGTACCTGACGTGGCCACCAGTTGACAGGCACCGGGACATACAGGCGTCAGCGAGGTATGACGGTACCTGACGTGGCCACCAGGTGACAGACGGCGACAGGCACCGGGACATACAGGTGTCAGCGAGGTATGAGGTACATGACGTGGCCACCAGTTGACAGGCACCGGGACATACAGGTGTCAGCGAGGTATGACGGTACCTGACGTGGCCACCAGGTGACAGACGGCGACAGGCACCGGGACATACAGGTGTCAGCGAGGTATGAGGTACATGACGTGGCCACCAGTTGACAGGCACCGGGACATACAGGTGTCAGCGAGGTATGACGGTACCTGACGTGGCCACCAGTTGACAGGCACCGGGACATACAGGTGTCAGCGAGGTATGACGGTACCTGACGTGGCCACCAGGTGACAGACGGCGACAGGCACCGGGACATACAGGCGTCAGCGAGGTATGAGGTACATGACGTGGCCACCAGGTGACAGACGGCGACAGGCACCGGGACATACAGGTGTCAGCGAGGTATGAGGTACGTGACGTGGCCACCAGTTGACAGGCACCGGGACATACAGGCGTCAGCGAGGTATGACGGTACCTGACGTGGCCACCAGTTGACAGGCACCGGGACATACAGGTGTCAGCGAGGTATGAGGTACCTGACGTGGCCACCAGTTGACAGGCACCGGGACATACAGGCGTCAGCGAGGTATGACGGTACCTGACGTGGCCACCAGTTGACAGGCACCGGGACATACCGGTGTCAGCGAGGTATGAGGTACCTGACGCGGGCACGGGCGAGTGCACATCACCTGCGCCGGGGAGGCCTCACCAGACATGGGCGAGTCCATGTCGTGCGGGTCGAGCAGCGGCGGCAGGTGGAGGCAGTAGAAGAGGCGCAGCCGGCGGGGCAGATCACTGCGCGACAGCACGCCCAGCAGCCAGGCCAGCTGACGCAGGTCCAGCTGGCCATCGCCCACCGAGTCCATCAGCTGAGCACACACACACAGAGTGACGTCACACGCCGCGCGCCGGCAGCCCGCGCCGTCCGCCGAGCGCGTGGCGATGGCGACCAGCAGCTGACGCATTTGCGTAGGGAGAAGAAGAACCTTGGGTTCTTTTACGACGCGTTCAACCTCTAGGCCATATAGCGTCGCCAATCTCTCACGCCGATTGGTCGCGGGTGGACTCGGCAATGCCGTCGGTTGTTCGGTTGTGAGATTCGAACCCACAATCTTGCGATCAAGAGTCCGACGCTCTACCAACTGAGCTACCGCGGCCCCCATTTCGAAGGGATGCCATTCAATCTCCTGTTACACAATATGGCGACCTTCGGGTCCAGACGCAACACCTACATCTGTTAACATCTTCCAGATGTGTACACGTTTGAAGTGTTTTCCTTTTTGTGTTGCTGTGGAGATCGTCATCGGTAAAATAGAACGGTGGATCAGCGGACTGGCGAGGTTAGTCATGTACAGCAAAAGGTAGCATGAATCAGACAAATGCAGTTGGATTATTTGAAGATAACATGGACTAATTTTGAACCAGTCTTAAATTGCTATCAAACGAAGTTTGTATTCCCTTTTAGAGGTCACAAAGCCGCTGTTATAGTCATAGACCATAAATAATAGCAATAGGGTAGACATAGATCGACAGCAGGTCCCACACTAACAGTAGATTTATGCTAGGGTATTGCGGGAAGCTGAAAAGGAAGTGGCAATTCCACTTAGTATAATATTTTGTAGATCAGTTTCACAAAATGAAATTCCTACACATTGGAAACAGGCAAGTGTAGCTCATATTTTCAAGAAAGGAGAAATAGGGAAAGTTGAAAACTAGAGGCCAGTAAGCCTCACATCCCTAGTCTGCAAGGTACTCGAATCAATTATCAAGGATAGAATAGTTAGTTTTCTGGAAGGAAACAGATTGATTCAAGATACTCAACATGGGTTTAGAAAAGGGCGATCGTGTCTCACAAATCTTTTGGACTTTTTGAATTTTGCTACAGAACAATTTGATCCTGGAAATCAGGTTGATGTAGCATATCTTGACTTTAGTAAGGCCTTTGACAAGGTACCCCATAGACGGTTAATGATGCAGCTTCAGGTCCATGGTATTGCAGGTAGCATCCTAAAATGGATAGAGTTGTGGCTTTCAGATAGACAGCAGAGAGTGATGCTAAATGGTACAAAGTCATCATGGCAAAATGTTCTTAGTGGAGTACCCCAGGGGTCGGTACTGGGGCCACTATTGTTCATTATATATGTGAATAGCATTGAATGTGGCCTAAGCAGTAAGGTTTTGAAATTTGCGGATGATTTGAAGATCTTTAGGGCAATACCAGGGCACAATGAGCAGGTTTTGCTGCAGAAAGACTTAGACGAGCTAGTGAAGTGGTCCGAAAAATGGCAAATGAAGTTTAATTTTGATTAGTGCAAAGTCATGCATGTAGGTAGGCAGCATATGAAGGCTCCATACTTGATGGGTGGCCAAGTACTATCTGTGACTCAGCAGGAGAAGGACTTAGGCGTTATTTTGAACACAAAATTTGGGGCATCAGAACAGACCAAAGAAGCCAGGAAGAAGGCACTAAGAATGCTTGGGGCAATACAGAGGAATGTGTCATACAAAAGTGAGGAGGTCATCAGGAAGCTTTACTGTCCATATGTCAGGCCACATTTGGAATACTGTGTCCAAGCTTGGTCCCCTAGTTATGAGAAAGATTGTTGGCTTTTAGAGAGAGTACAAAAGAGGGCAACAAAATGGTTAATGGTATAGTTTAATACAACGAAGAATGGCTCTTAGATGCTCCTGGGTTTTAGACATTGCGTGTAAGGAAAGCATACGACCTTCAATATACCAGGAGGTGCTGAGTTGACATCAAAAGTAACGTTAAGGATTATACTTTATTAGGTACTCAACGTTTCGGCCAGGGGCCATCGTCAGGAGTGATATAAAAATGTCAAGTTAAGCAATTGAAAAAAAAAAGCACGCGAGAAAAAAAAGCGTGCAAAGACACGTGGAATGCAGAAAAGCCTCCTCAGTGGTGCGGACACTTAAAGAAACTCCAAACCAGAAACAAACTAGGTCAAGATAGAATCCTCTGAGGAAGCCCGAGCCGATGGTCCACATACATATCGATACATACACTCACGCACATATATAGACATAGATCCAATATAACGCGTAATACATAGAATATAATTTATGTTTATGTAATTTAAGTGATATACCAAGACGTCGTTTGCGTGTTTAGTTGCGGCCGTAGATTACGTATGTGTAGAGATTCGAGGACCTTTAGATCAGCGTTGTCCCTGGCTGTTGCTAGAATTTCTACTTTGAAGTTTGTGTTAGTGTCGCTGTGTTCCATGTTATAATGTTTGTCGATCATGTGTTCGCCTAAAGGTGTGTATGCTCTTCGAAGTCTGGCATCTCCCAAGTGCTCATTGTACCTATCCCTGATACTACGTTTGGTTTCACCGACATAAAATATTCCAAGACAGCGGTTGCACGTTATTTTATAAACTACGTTTTTTCGCGTGCATCTACCTTTGAGCCCGTTGATGCAGGTGTGGCACGTTCTTCTACCAGCAGGGCATGGCGGAATTTCCAGGGCTGAGCGGACCAGGTAAGATTTCAGCGTAGGTCCGCTAGTCCAGGCTACCCTAACATGGTTTAGATGAGACGAACGGATGGCTGCGTTTACCTGTCGACATAGTTGGTCATCGACAAATGGAAGTCTCATGTAAACATAGTTGGGATTACTACCCGCTCGATGCCGACGTTGCCCACTTATCCTACTCCTGTTGTGAGGGTGAACAGCACGAGCGGCGGAGTGTACCCGATGTGCTGGGTATCCGTTTTCCAGGAAAAGAGTTGTCATCTTCGCAAGGCTACGCTCGCATGAAATAGTATCGGAGGAGACTCGTGCTGCTCTCCTCATTTGGGATGTTAAAACGGCCTTTTTAGTAGCCATCGGGTGGGCCGAATCATAGTGCAAGATGATGGGGGCTGCCATAGGTTTAAAGTACAGTTCGGTGGTGTAGCTCCCATCAGCCTGAACTACAAACAACGTATCAAGGAAAGGAATCGAACTGCTATGACCAGTGTGTTCTAAGGTGAACTTGATGCTGGAGTGTTGTTGGTTAATTTCTGCAAAGAAGTCGAGCAGAGTTGCCAAGCCATGTGTCCAAACACC
Source organism: Ashinkailepas kermadecensis (assembly GCA_034440615.1). Classification (NCBI taxonomy): domain Eukaryota; kingdom Metazoa; phylum Arthropoda; class Thecostraca; family Neolepadidae; genus Ashinkailepas; species Ashinkailepas kermadecensis. Next base: position 187,105 of record JAOTOM010004241.1, read on the forward strand.
AAAAATATCGTCTATATACCTCATGTAGAGAGCTGGTTTCAAATCATACGAAGCTAAGAAGATCGACTCAAGGCGGTGCATAAAAGCAATCGCTAAAGGAGGTGCACATCGGTTACCCATAGCCACTCCTTTTGTTTGCTTGTACATGGAGTTACCGAAACGTATGAGGTTATTGCCGAAAATATGTGTTAGTAATTTCACACAGTCCTGTACCCCAATCCCGAAAAGACAAATGTCATCCAGATTGTCCTCGATTAGACGAATCACAGCATCTATTCCCTCCTTTATCGGAATGCTGCCATATAGATTTGTCACGTCCATGGTGAAAACAATACTGCCTTCCGGAAGTTTGGTAAGGAACGTTTCTTTCACCCTCTGTAGGTACGACTCCGTGTTTGTCAGATGGGCGGGAACCAACGCTAGTATCTGGACCAGAATCTTGCTCAAGAACCAAGATAACTTGTCTAGGGGGTCACCACTCGCCGACACTATAGGGCGCAGTGGAACCTCTAGTTTGTGGTTTTTGGGGAGCCCGTATAATTCCGCTGTGCGGCTGGAATGAGGAAGGAGAGATAACACTATGTCTTTATGTAACTTCTCTGATAAAGTTTCCTTGATAATAGTACATGTTTCAATTTCGAGACGTTTGGTAGGGTTTGGTTGGGAAGAAATGCTCTGATAATCGTCCGTTATTTTACTGGCCTTTTCAATGTAATCCGTTTTGTTTAGCACCACGAATCCTTTGCATTTATCTGACGGCTTTACTATTACATTATCGTTGTTTTTCATTTCCCGAAGTACTTCCCTCTGTTTCGCATAATTGTCCGACCTTTTGTTCGATGCTTTGTTGTGATATTTATATGCTTTTAGAACTTTTGTTTTTAAATCTTTTAACTCAGATTCTAATTGAGTTGTGGCTCTCGGTGGTTGGTATGCAGGAGTGTCGGGAAACATGGGGCGAAGCTTTGAATGACCTGTGCTAGAGGTGCTTTGTGATAAGCCTTCCCGCGGTACCTGAGGTACAGTTTGCTGTTTTGTCTCCCTCACATTCCTCCACCGCAAACCATAGATCGCCCTTTCTACGCCTGATTCTGCCTTTTCCAAGCAGCTACGATCTACTTTTTGAGCTAACGCAAAATTGGGGCCTTTGTCAAGCAATTCCAATATATCTGAGTCTAGAGGTAACTTACTTAGATTAGACGTGCGATTTGTACGATATTGTTCAGCGCCATCGCCGTTGGTGTCCGTACCGTGGGTGCCAGAAGTAATGCAACTACCCGAACTTTCTCCACTGGTAGCCGCGTGGTGAAGTAAATTATTTTTATCCGGGAGTGGCGTAGGTGGTTGGTACGATGAATGTGTACCTAGGTGAAGTTCGTCCTCTTGTGGTGCGCTGCGGACGGCTGCTGGCCTCACGCCGCAGTTTCTGACTCCAGAAACAACGCTGGAGATCGTCAAACACAGAGACCACCCACGCATGACCAAAGCCCACCCAAAGCTCCAAACAGAAAAGCTCCCAAAGCTTTTCTCGCGTGCTTTTTTTTTTCAATTGCTTAACTTGACATTTTTATATCACTCCTGACGATGGCCCCTGGCCGAAACGTTGAGTACCTAATAAAGTATAATCCTTAACGTTACTTTTGATGTCAACTCAGCACCTCCTGGTATATTGAAGGTCGTATGCTTTCCTTACACGCAATGTTAATGGTATAGGCAACCTGGCATATGAGGAAAGATTGAAGAAATTGAATATGTTTTCACTTAGATATAGAAGGCTGAGAGGAGATCTCATCGAGGTTTTTAAATTTGTTCATGGTCAGGAACAGGGATATCTCAGGGAAATGTTTGAATTTAACAGAAATGATGCAATTAGAGGTCATCAATTCAAAATTATAGTTAATCACAGCAGGACAAGGTTAAGACAGTCTTTCTTCACCAACAGGGTAGTAGAACACTGGAACCAGCTGCCAGGAACCATTGTCAGTAGCAACACACTGAACATCTTTAAAAACGGCTTAGACAATCATTATAAGAATAGGGGGATTGTTTTTCTGTATTCCAGGGAGGGTTGATCGACAGGGAGTTGGGAGTTGAGAGGAGTTTGAAATTGTTGAGTGTGTTATGCAATAGCAAGTGAGTCTCTTATTAAGTCTAAACGCTTTATAACTTTATATAGGGTGTACCAAGCAGTGGATTCAGCACCTTCTTCGGGATGTGCTACTGATGAGATTGTCTATGGTAGCACAATGGGTATGATGGGAGGAGTTTGTAATTGTTGAGTGTATTATGCAATAGCAAGTGAGTCTCTTATTAAGTCTGAACGCTTTATGAATTTGTGTGGGGTGTGCCTCGCAGTGGATTCGGCACCTTCCTTCGGGATGTGATGCTGATGAGATTGTCTATGGTGGCACGATGGGTGTGATGGGAGGAGCTTGTGATTGTTGAGGGTGTTATGCGATAGCAAGTGAGTGGTGCTAGATAGGCTGGGATATATAGCTTCCTAGGAACTTGGGATAAGGGATTGATTTGGGTGGGAGTATGTACATTCCTAGTACCTTTTCTAGATAGGCTTAACCCAGATGGGCCCCTGTGGCTCTTATTAAGCCTTAATACTTTATGACTTTATGACTTTTATGACTAGAGGAATGTCCAGAGGTTTTCCGGGGTAGGTGCGTCGCATCCGGATGTGAACCTTTTCGCATATAAAATCAGTAGAAATGCATACGATATGGACAAACTTCTGCACTTCCACACACATATCAACATCTTATATATATATATATATATATATATATATATATATATATATATATATATATATATATATACATATATATATTATTTTAGAACGATCGGATGAAGATCACAGCTGGGTGGACAGCAGACACCAGAGGATGCTCTCACGCCGCCAGAGGGAGAGCAGAGACATAGGTAGCAACAGCATGAACAGCTCAATCATAGTGACCCGGCCTATTCATGGACATGCGCACAAGGTGTACGATACACCTGAGGGTGAATATACCCGAAGTGCACAATACACCGAAAGGGGAACATGTCCAACGACTTCTATATGCCGGTCTGGCAGGTCACGGCGAGCCGCGGTCTGAGAGCCGCGGTCTGAGAGCCGCGGTCTGAGAGCCGCGGTCTGAGAGCCGCGGTCTGAGAGCCGCGGTCTGATAGCCGCGGTCTGAGAGCCGCGGTCTGAGAGCCGCGGTCTGATAGCCGCGGCCTGAGAGCCGCGGTCTGAGAGCCGCGGTCTGAGAGCCGCGGTCTGAGAGCCGCGGTCTGATAGCCGCGGTCTGAGATCCGCGGTCTGAGAGTCGCGGTCTGATAGCCGCGGTCTGAGAGTCGCGGTCTGATAGCCGCGGTCTGAGAGCCGCGGTCCAGTGGAACTGATCTGCTCAATTCATCACGCTCAGTCGTCAAGACGCACGTGAACAATTGTCTGCCGAACAGACACCGCCATTGCCCTCACTCCAGAACGCTGTTCAACTCCCTACTGTCTGAGTCAAACTCCCTACTGTCTGAGCTACCGCGTCCCCCGCCGAGCCCGTGCCGAGTGGTGCAAAGTCACATTTAATCCACAACGCAGAGCCGGGTCCACCACCGCCTTCTGGTGCAATGCCACTAGACTGACGCCATTCCACGGTCGGACTGTGTCCACGGTGGATACAGTCCGACCACAGTCGCTAATAGAGCAGCTGAGGCATTACACGATAAAACTACCTGACTTGATACATGGCCGAACTCTCGCTGTGGCCAGACTCGCCAGTAAGTGACGCAAATTCCCAGCGAGTTGAAATCAGATGCATTTGTCTCCTGGCGTCAATCCACACGGTGACATCCTGCTCCTTAAATAGGGCTTCAGTGTGGTGAGAAACGACCTTGTGCTCGAGTACATGGTGATGCATTGTTGCAGCTCGTGGGTTGTCTGCCGAGGACAAGGGGCGTGGCGCTGATGAGTTGATGGTTGATGGTTGCTGATGGTTGTGGCACGGGATGAAGGCATAGGGAAATGGAGAAACACCATGGTGCAACATCTACTGCATGTTGTGCTTTTTACACCACTGGGATATGTTCCCGGGCGGACGGCAGATGAGACAAAAATGGTGGCGAGCACCAGTTGGTTGGCTAGACACGACATCCGAATAATCGCTGTCCACGAGACCGGCTAAGCCCTCACCTTGAAGGCGCGCGAGGCGATGCTGTCGGCCATCGAGCCGGAGCTCCAGTTGGACACCTTGTGGAAGAGTGTGTGGAACATCGGGAAATCCACCTGAACACAGCACGCCGCTGTCAGTCCAGACCACGTCACACACGTCCAGACCACAAGAGAAGATTAGAGACATTTCCTTCGCCGTCGTTGCATCTCCTGCAGGTGGAGGAAGAAAGGGCACTAATTTTGTGGAGGACTAACTACACAAAATTGGTGCCCTTCCTTCCTCCATCTGCAGGAGATGCAACGACGGCGAAGGAAATGTCTCTCATCTTCTCTTCATCTGCCCTCAATGCTCTACTGTTCGAAACAACCTCTCTATCACTACTCTATGGGACCTCTGGACCAAACCACTAGAAGTTGCCGAGCTCTTGATGGAAGTGAGGCTGTGACGCGACCATAGTCTGGGGCTGCCTGACTGACCGACCACGTCACACATTCAGCACGCATCACCCACAGACGTCCACCGCTCCCTGCTGCCGAAAGTCAGGCGACATTCAATATCCCGCCGTAGACTCCTTGCAACATCTCCGGTCACTCGTTTTTAGAAAGCCATCTAAAAATAGGACCAGTCAACTACGACTAACACTCTATTCTCTTCCATCCCAGTCTGCCGGTCCATCACATCCCAAACAAACAAATATGTTCCAGCTGTGTACAGGTATATGACTCGAAATGCATCGAGAACATCCATTGCCTTCGTTCGATCGTCCTGTCGGCACTGTCGTTTGCACATCGCCATCATTCTTTTAGCGTTTCACGCCTTACCCCCGAATGAATGAAAGAGCACTGCTGTCTCCACAAACAGCACACAACGAACAGCACACAACACACCGACTGCAGTGGCCACGGAGTTCAGCTGGTAGACAGCCCAGAGTCTGCACCACCCAGCCGTATATATATATATATATATATATATATATATATATATATATATATATATATATATATATATATATATATATATATATACGCTGCTGGCAGCGCGAAAAGGCTATCTGTCTCCTCCCCTCCCCTATCCCCTCCACTCTGTATGGGGTGGGAAAGGTCATCCGACCTTGCAGAGGTCTGACAGGAGGGTCATACTTCGTGAAGAGTTAGTTGGACGATTGGTTGTTTAGGTTTAAGGACGCACTGGTCACTCGACTAACTTGACAAGAGGAGCGCCACACCAATGCGTTGGGTGTGGTGGGGAGGGGTGCTCACGGGGAATGAAAAAGAGCTAGAAGTTCGAAGAAGACTGAGCAGTTTCCTCAGACGGGTGCGTGGAGCGACGTCTGATATGGAGCGTCAAGTCCCAAGAGCCGATACGCCGATCTGTTAGAGATGCACGTCGCAATTTTGAAAGCTTTCTAATAAATACTTTACTTGTAATACTGTGCTTTATCCCAAGAAATATCACTCGGTCCTATTACTTGGCATTACCCTCGTACTCAGCACGGTCAGTGTGGCTCACCTTGTAGAGCTGGTAGTTCTGCAGGGTGTGGTCCTGCTTCTCTGCAGGATCGGGAAGTGCGCCGCGCCCGTACGACTGCAGGGTCAGATACTCCTCCTTGATGTACAGGAACAGATCCTGCGGACATGCGCAGTCATGCCTGTCAGCTTCCTCACTCCTCAGATAAACACTGCAGACCCCGGAGTGGCTATCCTGCGGGCGGGCGCAGTCATGCCTGTCAGCCGCCTCACTCCTTAGATAAACACTGCACACCCCGGATTCGCTACCCTGCGGGCGGGCGCAGTCATGCCTGTCAGCCGCCTCACTCCTCAGATAAACACTGCAGACCCCGGATTCGCTACCCTGCGGGCGGGCGCAGTCATGCCTGTCAGCCGCCTCACTCCTCAGATAAACACTGCACACCCCGGATTGGCTACCCTGCGGGCGGGCGCAGTCATGCCTGTCAGCCGTCTCACTCCTCAGATAAACACTGCAGACCCAGGAGTGGCTTACGTGGTCAGGTGAATGGCGCAGTTTTGGAGTACGGCATAGCCATGTACAGGGCTGACAAATTGCGTGGCACTGTGTGACTTTAATGGGATACAACCACGGAACATCAGCCACCAGGTGGTGCCACGGAAAGGACTCGTGTTGCGGCATTCAGTATTCACTATGTGTGTGTGCGTGTACGTTGCGTGTACGTGTACAGACTTTATGGCGCGTCGGTCGGTATTCACTACGTAAAACCTGACCTCCAATTCAGTGGGTAGTACATTGCTACTTCACGACAGTGTATACAAAACTGAAGAAGCTGCCGAACATACTGCAAATTTAGCTCGTTTTGGCCAGGCGGTGGGGAACACTGGTGACATCCAGCAGGTTCCAGCAGATCTGGCCGCCTGCATAGACATCAATATTTGTAGCTGACATTTCCCCAGCGCTGGATACGCGAACACAAGCATGCTGAATGCAGGGTTCAGAGACAGATCTAACAGCTGATGATAACAGAAAATCCCGTTACGGAATTGGGAGCATGTGGTACACTTCGCACACCAGTGGACAGGTAGCCCGAAATTTGGTTAAGTACGCTATCAAGACACCGTGCTCTTTGCCTGGCAACATCGTGAAACCTATCAGGCACTAAGCCAGACATGCAACACTGAGTTGCAGTTCAAATAATAGTTTTCCGTGAGGTATTAGATGTGGAAACGAGCATAGTAGAATCTTGAATTTCGGCATGGAAACGATGTCATGCAAACTATCGTGCAAGTTCTTGAAACCCAATTTGGAGCCAATCACGCACTGATTGGTGTACGTCCTTCATTCTTTATTATTATTTTTTTCGGGGGACACCTAATGTAGGGGTAGCTATATTAATGGCAAAGATAGCAACATCATACTATTAACAAATGACATTGCACAATCAGTAATGGTGAGAATAAACACGACATTTATTAATTATATATATATTATTTTAGAAACGAAGCGTGGCGACTTCACAAGCACATATGAAGAAACACGATGTCGATTCTTTTTTGGGAACGATATCCGTTCAGTGTTCAGGACGTGGTATATGTCACCATGTTCCACGAATAATATATCACTGGTCAGTTGCGGAGACGCAGGATAAATCGCGTGTCTGCAAATCGCAGCACACACGACGCTGCATCTTCTTGGGCAGCCAAGGCGCAACGACGTCTCCGTGCAGTTCGTTGGCGTCAGTTGTGGTGCCAGCGGTGGTTGGGTGCGACGTCTCCGTGCAGTTCGTTGGCGTCAGTTGTGGTGCCAGCGGTGGTTGGGTGCGACGTCTCCGTGCAGTTCGTTGGCGTCAGTTGTGGTGCCAGCGGTGGTTGGGTGCGACGTCTCCGTGCAGTTGGTTGGCGTCAGTTGTGGTGCCAGTGGTGGTTGGGTGCGACGTCTCCGTGCAGTTGGTTGGCGTCAGTTGTGGTGCCAGTGGTGGTTGGGTGCGACGTCTCCGTGCAGTTGGTTGGCGTCAGTTGTGGTGCCAGCGGTGGTTGGGTGCGACGTCTCCGTGCAGTTGGTTGGCGTCAGTTGTGGTGCCAGCGGTGGTTGGGTGCGACGTCTCCGTGCAGTTGGTTGGCGTCAGTTGTGGTGCCAGCGGTGGTTGGGTGCGACGTCTCCGTGCAGTTGGTTGGCGTCAGTTGTGGTGCCAGTGGTGGTTGGGTGCGACGTCTCCGTGCAGTTCGTTGGCGTCAGTTGTGGTGCCAGTGGTGGTTGGGTGCGACGTCTCCGTGCAGTTGGTTGGCGTCAGTTGTGGTGCCAGCGGTGGTTGGGTGCGACGTCTCCGTGCAGTTGGTTGGCGTCAGTTGTGGTGCCAGTGGTGGTTGGGTGCGACGTCTCCGTGCAGTTCGTTGGCGTCAGTTGTGGTGCCAGCGGTGGTTGGGTGCGACGTCTCCGTGCAGTTGGTTGGCGTCAGTTGTGGTGCCAGTGGTGGTTGGGTGCGACGTCTCCGTGCAGTTCGTTGGCGTCAGTTGTGGTGCCAGTGGTGGTTGGGTGCGACGTCTCCGTGCAGTTGGTTGGCGTCAGTTGTGGTGCCAGCGGTGGTTGGGTGCGACGTCTCCGTGCAGTTGGTTGGCGTCAGTTGTGGTGCCAGCGGTGGTTGGGTGCGACGTCTCCGTGCAGTTCGTTGGCGTCAGTTGTGGTGCCAGTGGTGGTTGGGTGCGACGTCTCCGTGCAGTTGGTTGGCGTCAGTTGTGGTGCCAGCGGTGGTTGGGTGCGACGTCTCCGTGCAGTTGGTTGGCGTCAGTTGTGGTGCCAGCGGTGGTTGGGTGCGACGTCTCCGTGCAGTTGGTTGGCGTCAGTTGTGGTGCCAGTGGTGGTTGGGTGCGACGTCTCCGTGCAGTTGGTTGGCGTCAGTTGTGGTGCCAGCGGTGGTTGGGTGCGACGTCTCCGTGCAGTTGGTTGGCGTCAGTTGTGGTGCCAGTGGTGGTTGGGTGCGACGTCTCCGTGCAGTTCGTTGGCGTCAGTTGTGGTGCCAGTGGTGGTTGGGTGCGACGTCTCCGTGCAGTTGGTTGGCGTCAGTTGTGGTGCCAGTGGTGGTTGGGTGCGACGTCTCCGTGCAGTTGGTTGGCGTCAGTTGTGGTGCCAGTGGTGGTTGGGTGCTTCAACAGGCGCCCCTCTGTTCATGCCGGGACCAGCGGTCACCTGCAGCGTGGGGCCCATGTACCCCCACCACAAGCTCGTGCAATCGAAATATTGAAGAAGAAAACAAATCCATCGTTCAAGTGCGGATCCAGGACTTGAAGCCACTGCTGACAAACCAAGTGTCCTGACCATTACACGGACGTCGTGCAAACATGTTTAAAATTAACCAGGCGTTTTCCAGCTTCTTGCAATAATGGTCCCTTTTTGGCTTGTTCACAGGCACCAAACGTCTGCCCACGTGCTTGCAAAACCAGATGTGTGCAAATGCTGCTTAAAGTCCAGACGATCATACGACCCGCTATAAGATGCCGAGTGAGGCCACGTGATGTCAGTCTCCTGAGCGGCAATATTTGGAGTTCGTCAGCACCCTAAGCGATGTCAGTCTCCTGAGCGGCAATATTTGGAGTTCGTCAGCACCCTAAGCGACTAAAGCTTGAAGCCGTTTTTGACTTTTGTTCTTACTCCTAATAGCATAACTGTTAGTTAGTTAGTTATTTGGGTTTAAGGGCGCTTCGACCAAAGCGTGATCATTTAGCGCCCAGGTAATAGCATAACTGTCAAGAAGGCCGATGCAATAGTAGATAAGCATCGGTTGAACATGAGCCTGTTAGACGTGACAGATATCCACGTGAATATCGGCGAAGTGTGAACCAGCAGTGGCACACCCATGGAGGAACATATCGCAATTGGCATCCGCCACGCACACCACAGGATCGCGTCGGGGGTCCGTCGAACCTGCGACATCCGCCACGCACACCACAGGATCGCGTCGGGGGTCTGTCGAACCTGCGACATCCGCCACGCACACCACAGGATCGCGTCGGGGGTCTGTCGAACCTGCGACATCCGCCACGCACACCACAGGATCGCGTCGGGGGTCTGTCGAACCTGCGACATCCGCCACGCACACCACAGGATCGCGTCGGGGGTCTGTCGAACCTGCGACATCCGCCACGCACACCACAGGATCGCGTCGGGGGTCTGTCGAACCTGCGACACACTTGGAGACCGTTTGGAGCAGGCGCACCCTCCCAACAGGTCGGCAACGCACGAGGCGAACGAAGCAGAGGAGGCGGAGGAGAGCCGGCAGCCCAGTGGGTAGCGCACTCGTCTCGCGACCATGAGGCGTCTGGTTCAAGCCCGGATAGCCTCCCCGGGATTTCGGCTTCCCTGCGCCGGCCTGGAGGAGAGTAGCGACTCTGCACAGCGCACACGGCTCCACGTGTCGAAGACGACACCCCAGAGATGGTCCTCTACAGAGTCCTCCACAGGACAAGCCGGCAGAAGGTGGCCGCCATCCCCGGCAGAGACGGTGTCGCAGCTGTGGATGTGGACACTTGATGAGGCTCCTGCCACGATGCGGGTCGAGGTGAGGCATAGCACAGGCCCGGGGCCGAGAGACGGCTTCATTGCAAGATCACCCTCATGGGCGCTAAATGGTCAAACCTGGTCGATGCGCCCTAAAACTCAGATACCAACCAAGATGGCCGTCGGTCGGCGCCCCTACTCGGTGGTAGATTGCAGAAGGGTAGCTCACTAGCGGGCTCAACATTGGTCGCGTCGTTGGCTGCTGTCGCTCAGGGCGCACCAACTAATGCATATATAATGCACCAGGGGTTCGTCGGCTGATAGTTTAGCCGACGGTCGACCTTTTGCGAGGTCCGTATTTGTGTGCCATTTTTCCTGCATTTTGACGCATTGAATTTTGCCGCCGGATGCAATTTGAACAGCGATATATTTTAGGCCAGAGGCCGCAGAATAATTCAAAATGGAACAGCACCGGGCCATATTTTCCGAGATAAGTATTGACGAAACTATGATTTTTCGTCCATAAAAATTCAGAATTCCGATTGATGAAGCTAGCTAAAATTTAAAATCATGAACGTGACATTGTGACGGTCGCACTGTCAGGACGCAAACCAAGTGTATAATGTATGTAAGTGTATGCCATCGCAACCAAAATGTCAAAATTAATAAAAATGAAGGCAAAAGGAACAGGAACCTCACTGAGCACAAGCATCTCTTTATCTAGTACCCGATGAGCCAAAATACAGCCTACCCATGCGGCTTGTGCAGACTAAATGTTGGTCGGGGCTCCGCACGATGCTACCAGTGCGAGCAATGGTTTCATGGCCGCTGTGCTGCACTGAAACGGAGAGACCTGCAGGAGATTGCGGCGGCCAACATCAACTGGCGATGCGACACCTGTCGTAAAAGTCCTGTCACGCAGCCCTGCAACCAGCCGCAGCTTGCACCAGCGACAACACAGTCACGAAGCGATGGCGACCGGCGGCCTGCGTCAACACCCGAACAAACACGAGGTGCCAACGACGGCCTCAAGCACAGCGAATTGACGGACAGCTCTACGATCTACCCCGGCTCTACGACACAGCAGCAAAGACAAGCACAGGCTGCAGCGGCCACCGCCCACGGCAACAAGACCTCAGTCGGTTGCGCGGCCTGCACCAGTCGGAGTTCGCGGAAAGCCGCGATCACATGCAGCTCCTGTAGCCAGCGCTGGCATACCTCATGCGCCAGGCTTACAGTCGCCCAGGCGCGTGGCCTGCCCGTGTGGCACTGCCAACCTTGCCTCGGTCGACCAGTTGCCGGTATCTCTCCATCTACCCAACCGTCGGAGGCTCCGGCTCGCGGCATTTCCTCGGGCTTGGCCAGGCTCCGATCGAGTACCAAGGTAATCGCCCGAATTCCCAAGGCAGCTCGCTCATTAGTCGCCGACTCACTATCCAATCGGCTGAACGAGGCCCTGAACGACCCGACCCCACAATCCTGGTGGATGTTTCTATCATTTGCCTTCACTGCGCTGCGTGCCCCGGACGCCGCAAGGAGCGAGGGACCCCGCCTCACCGCCGCCTCACACATAAGACGACAGATCGCCGAGATGGACAGCATGGCCACGCAGCCAGCACCCGAACAGCGGAATGCCGCCACTCCGCGCGTCACAACTACCGACTCGATCGCACGCCGAGTTCGCGCTAAATGTGCAGATGGAGACATCCGCGCGGCCCTCCGTGTCCTAACATCCAGTGACACGTTCGCAGAGCCGACAGCCGAGGTCATTGCCGCCTTACGCTGCAAGCACCCGCCAGCACCGGACGACGAGGAGCTTCCTCCCCCGCCCACTGTATCTGACCCGCCACCGCTAACCGTCACGGAAGAGCAGGTAGAGGACGCCATCTCCACCATGCCACCGGGCTCGTCGGCCGGCCTTGACGGAATACGGCCACTCCACCTGCGTCAGCTGCTGTCCCGAGAGGCAGCAGAGTCTGGACGTTGACTCCTCAAATCGCTCACTGCTCTGACTAACCTAGTGTTGGGTGGCTGCGTCCCGGAGTGCGGACGTCACGCGCTGTACGGAGCGCGCTACGGAAAAAAGACGACGGACTACGACCAATAGCGACCAATAGCTGTTGGCAGTGTATACCGCCGTCTGCCTGGGCGCATGGGCGCGCGGCACATCTCTAGCCACCTCGGAGCAGAACTACGCCCCATCCAACTCGGAGTCGGCACGCCGCTGGGGTGCGAGGCCGCCGTGCACGCGGCTCGCGAATATATCGCGGCCACCGTCACCGACTCCTCCAGCCCCCGTGTCCTGGTCAAGGTGGATGTCAGGAACGCGTTCAACACGGTCCGCCGCGACGTCATCCTAGCGCGCATACGAGAACGCTGTCCTGAGGTCTACCCGATGGCACGTCAAGCCTACGGTGCGCCGACTCTTCTCCACATCGGCGATCAGACGGTGATGTCGTGCAGTGGCGTACAACAAGGCGATCCCCTCGGTCCTGCTGCATTCGCTCTCGCTGTTGATCCCTGTGCTCGGGTCATGCGGTCAGTTCTGAACGTATGGTACCTCGACGACGCCACACTCGCCGGCCCGGTAGACACTGTCGTAGCTGATCTCCGTTCGCTAGCCTCGGCTCTGCCAGGGATCGGTCTTCAGCTGAACCCCGCCAAGTGCGAGGTAGCATTTCTTGGCGCCCTATCCTCTTCAGTTCGCGACTCAGCTATGAGTGAAATACGGGACGCACTACCAGAGGTAGTAGAGACTCCTCTGGACGCCCTCACGCTCCTCGGTTCACCGCTGTGCGACGCCGGCCTCACCGCTGCCACCAACATCGCCTCAGAGACCATCGCACGTCTGTGCGCCCGCCTTCACCAGTTAGACAGCCACACCGCTGTCTTCTTCCTTGTCCACCACGTGTCAGCACCACGCTTGTCATACCTACTGCGCTCAGCACCCCTGTAAATGAGCCTGACTCCCTCAGAAAGATCGATGAGCTGGTTCGCGAGACACTGGTAACGGTTTCCAACGTCGATGTCAGTGGTACGGCGTGGGAGCAGGCGACGCTGCCTCTCAGACTGGGCGGCCTCGGGGTGCGCTCTGTCGAGGCCTTGGCGCTGCCGTGTTACGTGGCCTCACTGAGCGCAGCTCTTCCGCTGGTTCGCAGTATATGTCCAGACCTCTCCGACAGCGACGCGCCGTCTTGCTTCAGTCGGCGGTGCAGCGTTTCACGGAGCTGACAGGGGTCAGAGAGCTACCAGACGCGACATCTGCCAGTAGTCAGCGCGCATGGTACAGCCTGGGCACCACCGTGATTCGCGACCAGCTGATCGGCGTAGCCAACCAGGTGCACCGCGCGCGCCTACTCGCCGCCACTCAGCCGCCGCCTGGCTGCAAGCCGTTCCTGTGCCTAACCTCGATCTTCACCTGGACGACGAGACAATCCGAGTGGCGGTGGCGCTTCGTCTAGGGACTGCAGTGTGCGAACCACACCGCTGTCGCCAATGCAGCCGCCCGGTTGACCGGCTTGGACACCACGGACTATCCTGCCTCAAGAGCTTTGGCCGTCTCCCATCTCACACTCACCTGAATGGCGTAGTGAAACGAGGCCTCTCAAGTGCGGGCATCCCTGCCATCCTGGAGCCGGTGGGTCTCGACCGGGGTGACGGCAAGCGGCCAGATGGGCTTACGCTGTTCCCATACAATGGAGGCAGGTGTCTAACATGGGACGTTACTTGTGTAGATACCTTCGCCGATACCGTACTGGTACAATCGGCGTTAGAGCCCGGGTCCGCGGCTCGTGCGGCAGAAGCTCGCAAACGCCGCCACTACGCCGACCTCTGCTCGCGGTACAGGTTTGAGCCCTTAGCCGTTGAGACAACCGGCGTTCTAGGACCCGCCGTCTCAGAATTTGCGCGAGAGCTCGGGCGGCACATAACGGCCCGCACCGGCGAACGCCGCGAGACAGCGTGGCTGCGGCAACGCATTTCTGCCGCAATCGCGCGTGGCAACGCGGCTTCTGTGCTCGCCACAGCCCAGCCCACATATAGATCTTGGGCTGGCCGCATAGTTGCACCACTTTCGAGAAGTGGCTCAGACTCCTGTAAAGCTGTGGTTGAAACGTTTGCCGCGTGTCGCAGCGAGAGCGGTCGCGGCGACAGTCTGATTGACGGCAATGGCGGCGGCGGCGACGGCGGCAGAGGTGGTGACAGCGGCAGAGGTGGTGACAGCGGCAGCGGCGGCGGTAACGGCCGCAGAGGTGATGGCAGCGGCAGCAGCGATGGCAGCCGTGGCGGCGATAGAGGCGGTGGTAGCGGCGGCGACGGAGACGGGAGCGGAGGCAGAGGAAGTGGTTATGGCGGCAGCAGTGACGGTGACAGTGACTTTGGCAGCGGTGGCTACGACAGTGACAGCGGCGGTGGTGGCGGCGGCAGCAGTGGTAGCGTCAACCACCTGCGCGGCCTCATCGGGCTACGGAACATAGGCAACACATGCTTTATGAACTCTGTGCTCCAGTGCCTGAGCAACACGCGTGTGCTGCACGACTACTTCCTGTGCGACCAGTACACGTCCGACATCAACATCACTACATCGGCCATGAAGGGAGCACTCACAAAGTCGTTCGCAACACTCATGCGCGACCTGTGGCGGCCCTCCGACAAGTCGAACCGGGTGGTTAGCACGACGCCCTCCAAGTCGCTGGACGGTGACGAGGCGACTTGGCGCGACATCGATCTGCTCCGCGACCGGCTCCTGCTGTGGCCTCGCTACACGCAGCTGGCCACATGGTTCGGCTGCCTGATGAAGCAGCTGGCCTCTCCGAGACATACCGACGGCCTCGACCAGCTCGTGATCGACCGCGTCGATAAGCTGTTCAGGGCGCTCTCCCTGCCGGCCCTTCGCCACTCTGTCTTCCGAGTGGTGACCCTGATGCTGCTGGGTTTCCAGAACTCGCCTGGAGTCTTCCATAAGGTGCTGCCCCGCCTGCCGTCGCTGCTGGACCAGCTGAGGCAGGAGGCCGGCCCGCACGGCGACGATTACGCACAGCTGGCCGACGTGGCCTACATACTGATGAGGCTCCACCTCCACCTCCACCACACTGACCGCACACAATCCGACGCTGGCGCTCTCTCTACAGAGCCGTCCCCGGCCGCCATGGATGCCCTACTGCCGGCGGCCGCATGGTTCCACCCGTCCGGCCCCGGTCCGGGTCCTGACACCGGCCCCGACATCGACCTCGGCTGTGACGTCAGCCACAGCGCCATGTCGCCACCACCGCCGAGGCGAGGTCTCAACAACCTCGGCAACACGTGCTACATCAACGTTGTGCTGCAGGCGCTCTTCCACTCAGAACAGTTCCGCTATGAAGTGATGACGTCACGGCCCAGTCTGTGCCACCTGACGGCACCTGGCGGCACTGCAGCGGGTGTTCGCGTTCCTGGCCTTCTCGGAGCGGCCCGCCTTTTCATCGTCGGCCTTCACACGCGCCGCACTGCCGCCCTGGCTCGAGGCGGGCCGTCAGCAAGACTGCTCGGAGCTGCTCAGGTACCTTTTGGACGCGCTTCACGAAGAGATGTCCGTGGCTCCACCTGGCGATGGTCAACCACAGCCGCATACGTCCTCCAAGGCCTCGCAGTCACCACGGCCTCAACTGGCGCCGTCGCTGGCGGACGGTGGTCAGCAGACACGACCTCCGCCTGGCCTACCTGCCGCAACTCGGGACGACAGTGCACTGACGCGCCCGTCCGCCGGCCTCAAGTGTCGGTCTCGGTGGTCGAGCGGCGGCGCAGCCCCGTGTGACGCTCGGCTCGCCGGACAGTGCGGCACGCTCCAAGCCGACCTCAGCGGGGGCCGTACTTCCCAGGAACAACCACCGTCCCGCCGTGGGGGTGATGTCCTGTCCGGCGACTGTCGACAGCCGACGGTCGGCGGCGGCTGTGCCACTGACCCGCCGCCGCCACCAGCTCCGACTCTGGTGCAGCGTCTGCTGGCCGGCCGTGCCGAGACGACCTGCACGTGCTGCACGTGCGGCTCTGTGTCGCGCCACTTGGACAGCATCACAGACCTGCACTTGGCCGTGCCGGACTCTCTGCCGTCTCAACCTCGTGCCGACCTCCAGGTGTCTGATCTGCTAGAGCAGTATCTGGCAGCGGAGCGGCTGTCCGGTGAGAACCAATACCACTGTGAGCGGTGCTCTGAGCTGCGCGACGCCGACCGACAGCTGCAATTTCTGCAGCCGCCGCACTACCTCGTCATCTCGCTGGTGCGCTTCCTGTTCGAGCGTGGCACGGGCGCGCGCCGCAAGGTGCTGACTCGCGTGGCACTGACGGAGCAGCTGTGGGTGCCGGTGCGCGGCGGGCCGGCCGTCCAGTTCCGGCTATACGCGCTGGTGGTGCACCGCGGCGGCTCGCTGGACGCCGGCCACTACTACTGCGTGGCGCGGTCATCCGACGCCACCGGCCCGGACGTCGCGCCGTCCGTCTGGTGCCGCCTCGACGCCAACAACGTGTCACCGCTGTCGGTCGGTCACCTGGACGCCTGGGGTGGCCGCGGCGGCGCCGGCGCGCCAACCGACGCGCCCTACATGCTCTTCTACCGGCGATGCGACGGCGACGCGGCGCGTCCGCCACAGTCGCGGCACGAGCAGCTGCCGGCGTCCCTGTGGCTCGACGTGCAGAGCGACAACGGCACGTACCGGCTGGGTGGCCGACCGGCGGCCGGTGCCGGCAGGACGGTCGGTGGGCCCCGTGACGGCGACGACCGGCCGCCCCCGTCGGCTGGCTGCGGCGGCGGTCAGAACGCTCCTGCGCCGAACTTCATGTGCTGACGCGGCAGGATCGCTGCTGGGCGCGACCGCTCGCCGATTGTAATACATGGGCTGTTGTTGACATCGTTATACACCCGAGCATTGCCGTCGTTAGACCTCATTAACATTAACACGCGCACTGGAGGGGGGCGAAATCCGCCCACCCCTCCGGTTTTTCGCAAATAACTGCAGATTTTACCGGTCGATATACGTAATTTTCGGTGTACCTGCCTAGAAATGAACGGCACGTCGTTTAAAGCAAGAAAAATTGAAATCGGCCGAAAATTTTTCAAGTTAGGGGCCGCTAAAGTCAAAAAATGTTTTAGCGCCAGACCACCAAAATCGGCGCTGATGCGCTTCCAGTATACTGACAAAAGGGAATTGTTCCAGGCAACACTAGCGACTTGTTTCATGCATATTGATATGCTGTATAGTTTCAAGGTCATGTTAGGTCACCAAGGTGAAGTCAGGTCAAGTTCATGACAGGTTAATGGAACCAAACTTGATCAACTGGAATGTTGCCATAAATGCACTACTGGTTGTCATTTGTACTGTTTGTCATTGCGTTTCCATACTTTATTCATGTACTTCACTCCCTTCTTCACGAAGCCGATTGCTCCGAGCTGCCCGACGGAGCAGTCGGGCGGGCGGCCGGTTCCGGTAACTGGAACAGGTAACTGACCTGATAAAGTGGTGCTATATAGGTGACCTGAGGTCAAATGTTGGGTCTAGCATCTGCATTGCATCATTAGTAATGTCCAAGACATCATTCATGCCCATTTCTGAGCATTTAAACACAATCACAGCGATCCATAACGATGACAAGCCAAGCCACGCAAAACCGGAAAATTTTGCCAATCTGACCTCATTTGACCTTGAAGATATTGACCTAAGGTCACGAAAATTGCACACAATAGAGTTCACTACCGTGCCCATCCACCCTGCGAATTTCGTTCCTCCAGCTTTACTAGGAGCCGAGATCTTAGGGGGCGGAATCCGCCCCCCTCCAGTGCGCGTAATTCTCAGAGGCCCTCCAGGGCGCGTGTTAAGCATGCTCAACAAGATCTAACAGGGAGTGCATGATAATTAGTGTGTGTGTATGTACATATATGTGTGTGTCTGTATCGTGTACCCAAGTATCCGTCGTCTTGTATGTACTTATAGCAAATATACCATGTTGATATAAAACAAAATAATAATAATTGCACCAACGCGCCAGTGGCAGCGTAATGGGACTCCTCAAAGGGAGAGAGGACGGCTTTGAATGGGTGTGCGATGGGGACGGATTGGAGGGGATTTGGTAGCCATGGTTCGGATGGTGAGATTTTGTAGCCTGCCACGGCTCACCACCGGCCAACTGTTCCCAGATTGGCCACAACGCGAGGCACCGCAGCTCAACAGCAGAAACGGTCGGTGTCAGACGGTACCTACCTCCAGTTCACCAGTCCGGACGTGGTGTCTGAGACGGTACCTACCTTCAGCACAACAGCCAAAACGTTCGGTGTCAGAGGCGGTACCTACCTCCAGTCCACCAGCCCGGACGTGGTGTCTGAGACGGTACCTACCTTCAGCACAACAGCCGAAACGTTCGGTGTCAGAGACGGTACCTACCTCCAGTCCACCAGCCCGGACGTGGTGTCTGAGACGGTACCTACCTTCAGCACAACAGCGGAAACGTTCGGTGTCAGAGACGGTACCTACCTCCAGTCCACCAGCTCGGACGTGGTGTCTGAGACGGTACCTACCTTCAGCACAACAGCGGAAACGTTCGGTGTCAGAGACGGTACCTACCTCCAGTTCACCAGTCCGGACGTGGTGTCTGAGACGGTACCTACCTTCAGCACAACAGCGGAAACGTTCGGTGTCAGAGACGGTACCTACCTCCAGTCCACCAGCCCGGACGTGGTGTCTGAGACGGTACCTACCTTCAGCACAACAGCGGAAACGTTCGGTGTCAGAGACGGTACCTACCTCCAGTCCACCAGCCCGGACGTGGTGTCTGAGACGGTACCTACCTTCAGCACAACAGCGGAAACGTTCGGTGTCAGAGACGGTACCTACCTCCAGTCCACCAGCTCGGACGTGGTGTCTGAGACGGTACCTACCTTCAGCACAACAGCGGAAACGTTCGGTGTCAGAGACGGTACCTACCTTCAGCACAACAGCGGAAACGTTCGGTGTCAGAGACGGTACCTACCTCCAGTCCACCAGCCCGGACGTGGTGTCTGAGACGGTACCTACCTTCAGCACAACAGCCAAAACGTTCGGTGTCAGAGGCGGTACCTACCTCCAGTTCACCAGCCGGGACGTGGTGTCTGAGACGGTACCTACCTTCAGCACAACAGCCGAAACGTTCGGTGTCAGAGGCGGTACCTACCTCCAGTTCACCAGCCCGGACGTGGTGTCAGAGACGGTGCCTACCTTCAGCTCGTTGGTAGTGAAGAATTGCTCGGCTTCCACGCAGCGGACCATACTGGACATAGTCGAGTCTTCGATCGTCTGGATCACCTGAAGCACACAAGACAGTGACCCATCTGTCCACCGGGACAGTGACATCATCGGACAACGGAACAATGGCATCCCGTGTTCGCTCTCAGCCGACACGTCCAGCTTCCACCTCTGCCTTCCGTGCTGCGTGTTCAACTTACACCAGGGTAGATCAATCTAAGCCAGGCATGGGTACCAAAAGAACAACTGAAACGTGTATCTACGAGCTATCGAAGCATCGATCGAAACATCTTTGATTGTTTGCTTTGGATACTCTGGGGCACAAAGTTTGTGAACCTTCAGGTGAGAAAGACTACTAAGTCCTCTGACCTGTTGGATGAGTTACTTGTCAGTCAATCCAATGTGCAAATGAATATTCCAGTGAGACAACTGAGCACACCTGGTGAACACGGTTGTCTGAAATCGCGTCAACTGCTGACAGACCTGAAATCGTGCTACGAGCTGGCGATGGTGGCGCCACACGGTGACCCACCTTGAGTCTGTGTTTCAGCCGCAGCCGCTCGATGGCACTGTTGGTCAGCTTGCCGAAGTGGCTGTACGCCTCGTGGATGAGTAGCGAAACGTCGATGCTGGTGTTCTGTCGACAAATCCGAGTGGCCAGTTAGCAGACGGCGAAAGTGGCGCCGCGTCAACTGATACGCGTCTCACATAGCAGACGATTTGACTAGGTGTCGATATTTGACGATTTGACACCAGACTAGGTGCAGCCATGGACCGGGCTCTACTGACTGACTCTTTCGCCTGCAGCTCGTCGCAGCCGTCCTCTTACCAGCAGTGGCCTGGCGTTCCGATTACGGGCCGCGAACACCTACAAAGTGGTTGCAAGCGAGAGTGAAGCCCAACCAGAGGCAGATTCAGGGGTCAAGAGGTTACGAAACCACCCCATTGGAGATCCCCTGGCCGGGACAGCTCCGAGACTAGAGATCGGAGGCGATAGGTGGCACGGCGCCCGAAAGTACCCTCGCCCGGCGCCCTTGAAACAGGTTAGATATAGCAAGCAGCTAACTATCAGCAAGAGCGGCTGAAGCGTCAGCACAAATGACCTTGAAAATCCGAGGCGCGGAACAAGCGAGGTAGCATGATACAACATGTAATATGAAATGCAAAGGTGTTACAGACTAGTAACTACTTGATTATTGTTCAGACTTGATACATTCTTGATATATTCATGAAATGAAATGCAATTAGCTTCCATTGTACTTCTACGAGGCCGGGAAACACATGTTTTCTGCCCATAGTCGATCCGAACACACCAACATGTAATTGCGTCTGGCAAGCCAGAGGTGCGGGGTTCGATTCCCCGCGATGCCCGCCCTTCCTGCGAGGGTGAGAGGCAGGCGACGCCACATGGCCCCAGTTGCTGAGTACGTCATAAAGTCACAAATACCACCACCACACCAGCGTGTAACGATCGTGGTAAAACTCTAGTTTGTGGCGGCGTTTAAAGTTATGTTCACGATCGGACGACTGCAAATGTAGATGAATATGTCTTTGATGTCTTTAGTACGGGGGCTTCTGTGTAAGCGTACGGGGGGAGGGGGTGGAGGTACCAGCAGGGCGACGGTGCAACTGCTTCCAAAGGGGCTGTATCGACCAGAGACCATACTGACTGCTCTTTTAGGTCACGGCGTCCTGCTCTTTGATTCAAGAACATCCTTAATTTTCAAAATCGACCAAAAATATGAACTTCCAGGACCTAAAGCACGATGTCATAATTACCCGTAGTGTCGTGGCGTTTTTGAAAAAGTAAAAAAAAACTCTCCTTGTCTTCTTCCGGAACATCCATGAACTACTCGACGGTATTTTCATTTTAATGCGGGTGACAGTTTGACATTCTGGGGAGCAGAAATCCCTCTCTTCTCGATGTCGCCATTTGACAGCCCCTGGTCGTGGGGAGCAAGTGCGGGGAACCTCGTTTGGCCAGGGGGTGGGTGGCAACACTCATTTCAGAGTCATTATTTAAGGCAGGGATGCACCGTGATTAGGGAATGAGACATGTACCGCCTAGTCACCCACCCTGATTTGCAGCACCCTGATTTGCTCCCTCGTGCTCTTACACAGAAGCCCCCGTACTAAAGACATCAAAGACATATTCATCTACATTTGCAGTCGTCCGATCGTGAACATAACTTTAAACGCCGCCACAAACTAGAGTTTTACCACGATCGTTACATGCTGGTGTGGTGGTGGTATTTGTGACTTTATGACGTACTCAGCAACTGGGGCCATGTGGCGTCGCCTGCCTCTCACCCTCGCAGGAAGGGCGGACATCGCGGGGAATCGAACCCCGCACCTCTGGCCCCTGGGGACCTCTTCACAACTGCCCAGGACGCTCAGATCTAAAATGTGAGCAGATGTGGACCGGCTAATACAATATAAAGTATATATAAAGCTAGTATAAAGTATAATCTTTATAGTTACTTTTGATGTCAACTCAGCACCTCCTGGTATATTGAAGGTCGTATATTTTCTTTACACGCAATGTCTAAAACCCGGGAGCATCTAAGAGCCATTCTTCGTTGTATTAAACCGGCTAATACAGTTAAATTGGAAGCAGTTACAGCACGCCCGACCTGCTGACGGCCCACTTCCCTCACACGGGAAACTCCCTTGCTACTAATAATAACGGCATGTTCACCTACACTTATAGCCATCCCATCATGAACATAGCTTAAATGCCTCCAGAAATTAGTTGTACTATCATTGCTATATGACTGTGTATATGAATCGACTGCCGCCAGGAAAACAATTTTGTGCTTCACGACCTCGCAAAGGTAAAATAAGAGTTAATTTAATTTTGTATTTCATGAGTATATCAAGAAAAGCCTTCCGAACAGTGAGTGAGTTGCCGGTTTCGGACACCATATTTATTTTGTCAATTAGTGTTTGCATCCCTCCACTTCGCGTCCTGTGCTAGGCAATGAGAGTGTTTAAAAGATAATTGGTGCTAACGCTTCGGTCGCTATCGTCCACTGCCGCCCTCGTCATTCTTGCTGTTTTTTAACGACCACCAAACCCCCATACCATCGGTCTAGGGATGAACCAGACTCGATTTAGGCTTGACGTGCAGCGAACACCCACCGATACCAACCAGGTTCTTTAAATCAGCCATTGCAGGCTTGCTACTGTTGAAAGGCACCTTTGGCCATGCGAGGAACGTCACGTATCACGACGTTTCCAGTGCGTTAATAGACAGACTACATCATATTTCTCACTAAGCCCACAGACAAGCGTATTAGGTGACTTTCAATGACATACAGTCAAGCAAGAATTGTGTACTCACAAAACGCAATTAGGCAATTACCAGCTCCATATAATTCCTTGTGAAACATTAAAAGCACAGTGTTGAAGCTTGTCCATACTTACCTGCTCCCTTAATAACTGACCACATTCTGCAGGAGTCGAGTAACAACCAGCACAACTAAACAATAGCAAAAACATAATTACACAAGGTGATTTACAGAAACAAAAATAAAACACACACACAAAAGCACATGTAGGAGCACAGTTCAGATGGACCACACATGCAGGAACACGGCCCAGACGGATCACACATGCAGGAGCACAGGCTAGACGGATCACACATGCAGGGACACAGCCCAGTCGGATCACACATGCAGGAACACAGCCCAGACGGATCACACATGCAGGAGCACAGGCTAGACGGATCACACATGCAGGGACACAGCCCAGTCGGATCACACATGCAGGAACACAGCCCAGACGGATCACCCACAGAATGTCAGCAGACGTGTGACGCTTCATGCACAGCCGTCAGGTCGGGCACGCGTTGAAAATCGGCGGCTTCCGTTCGATTCCAGCTCTATTTCCGTCCTCTTCTGGCGGGCCAGTCAGGCTACAGGAGAGAGGCTGCCTACCTACGGCTCAGGCTGCGGGTGCCAACGAACGTTCTCGAGCATCTGCGAGGTGGAGGCGTCCAGCAAGGCAATGCACGTGTGGCAGCAGTGAAGCAGTGACCAGCGCGGCGTTGCGGTCCTGGCTAGAGCTCAACATACCCTTGGGTTCTTTTACGACGCATTCAACCGCTAGGTCATATAGCGTCGCCAACCTCTCACGCCGATTGGTCGCGGGTGGAATCGGTAAATTCCGTCGGCTGTGAGCTTCGAACCCACAATATTGCGATCAAGAGTCCGACGCTCTACCAACTGAGCTACCGCGGCCCCGGCTAGAGCTCATCACCAGCTCCCCAGCCACAACTGTGCAGTCATCTCAGTCTGTCAAAACTAGTGACACATCTCGCACAACTGCTCAAACCAATAGTGGGACCTTCGAGGAATGCCTAAAACAGCGTGTGCTCAACATAGCCTGCCTAACCAGTGAGTGCACCGATCACAGCTTGTCTACACCGGAAGTGTCTTTATTCAGCTTATCTGATGCACGATAGGCTATAGCCTAGCTGAATTCCAGTCTGCCTAACCCAGTGATACCTCTTGTACAGCCTAGTCCAGATGCGTCCTTTCTACAGACTGCCTCACTCACACGAGTCCTCTCTACAGCCTGTCAAACCCAGCCATGTCTCTTTCGTAGGCCGACTGGCTCAACGGAGTCCGAAGAGCAGTGTCGCTTGTATGGCTTGATGGATGTCTATCTTCTGGGACTGCAGAACCGGAATTATTCCGTTCATATCTTTGTTACATAACTAGAGACAAATACCGAGAACCTGGCACCTTGCGGCGAACAGGGCTGCCAAAGCTATCCGCTCGCCACACTATCCTCTCCCAGCACCGGACGGTGGAGGCCGCCACACCAGTTACTGCCAGGTCGTCACGGTGCACCCGCGCTTTCCGCACCAAAGACCACCGAGACTGCAGCGTTCTTTTCAACGCAAAAATACTTGCTGAGCGAATTTGGTCGTGTGCCCCGCATCATTGACTAAAGAGCAGATAAAACAGGCCGGTGTACGCGCAACCACGATGACATTAGCTGGCAACACATTTTGACAGCGGGCTTCTCCATCGATGTCAATTCAAAGAACATTCATCATAACCAGGACACTGACCATGCCTGACACACTAGCGATGACACTGACCTTGACTGGGGCATCAGCGAGGGCACTGACCTTGACTGGGGCATCAGCGAGGGCACTGAACTTGACTGGGGCATCAGCGAGGACAACGACCTTGACTGGGACATCAGCGAGAGCACTCACGGCACAACCGAGGACAATGACCCCAATCGTGATGTTGTTTTGGGAGATTAAGGGCGCTGACTACAGCGACGCTGAGGACACTGACCCTGACTGGACACTGGACCTCAGACCTCACCTCAGCTCAGCTGGAACACCGCACAGTACAATGCCCCGAATTGGAGCACCGACAGCGACCTACTAACATCAGCATGCGGCGCCTACGGACAGTCTGCACCTGACCTGGCCTTCGAGCAGGGTTAAACAGTCCGTAGCCAGCTCTGTCCCCTGAAAGAGAGCAGAACGCAAAGCGCAAATAAAGCCGGCGCAGAGTGACGCCTAGCACAGAGCACAGAACAGCCGCCGCAGAAGAGCATGGTCGGGTTGCCATGGCAGCCGATTGGCTGTCTGCCAGCAAAATAGCCGCAGCAGGCAGCAGTCCAACTCTCACCAGCTAGTGCTATTAGTAGAAAGAAGCCAGGTTACTCGCGCCCAGTGAAAGGATATCGCAGATACCAGGGCGACTTTAGCATGCAATGGTTTGCGCTCCTTGCGAGAGGAACATACACTGGAAGCCACGAGAGGCTCCGCGAAAGCACAACATATGACATAATATTTGTAATTATATGTATATTCCGCCAATGCAAAGTACATGATCGTGAAAAGAAATAAAACCAAAGTGTCTATATTTTGAGGTAAGCTTTCCATCATTATATGTGGTAGTGAAGCCATCGGAGAGTCGCAAGATAGAAGGAAATGATTACTTGAGCTAGGGAACCACACATCAGCTTCAGTAGCACACCCAGTCACCTGCATGCGAGCCGCAAACCACGCACAATCATCACTCATGCCATTAGAGGGTCACGCCAAAGACGTAACCGCCAGGAGCGCATCATTTACAGGGACGATGTCCTTGGCCTCTTGTCATGTACGTGAGGGTGTTGGACACGCAGAATAGTGGTGTTGATCACTCTTCTTCACGCATGCGCATGTGGTATTTCATCGATATTCCTCGTGACATCATCCTTAAAACTGCCTTAAATTTCTAGGTGGAATGCGCCCTACAATGATGCTACAACGGCAATGGTCAGTAACATGTCAGTGTTTTAAATGATGCTTCATAACATTACCAACATTACTTCATAACATTACGACAGCCATGTCAGACTCTCTCCGTCACTGAAATAATATATGTAGAGAATGCACTCTTCATCGTTAACCGCAAAAACCGGCCATTGGCCGCGTCCTTGACGACAAGCGTCCCGATAAAATGCTCTTCATGAGGCTTCCGATCTCTTTGAGAGGACCTCTCCTGTCGAGAGTTCTGCCCTTCACCTTTGGGCCCTTGAGAGAACACCATACAGTATGCCAAATGAAATAGTAACTGAGGTCTGTACAGAATCGCGAAACTGCGGGCGAAGACGCAGAAACTGACCAGGTTGCGTGTGTCGGGCTTGTAGTAGGTGTAGAACACCGACTGGCCCACCCGGACCGGGATGTCGGAGTTGGTCACCGCCTCCAGGTACCGGGACAGGCACGTCATGGCCTCACCGTCATCACGGCAGTCTGGGGGTACAGTTGTCAGGTGTCACAGCAGGCATAGGTATCATTACGGCAGTCCAGCAGATGCAGGCGCTGTCGCGCGACACTCCAACAACATTGCAATCAGGACTGAGCGACAACATCTCCGGGCTCAGGGGAGGGCGGAGGAGAGCTCAGGGGAGGGCGGAGGAGGGCTCAGGGGAGGGTGGAGGAGGGCTCAGGGGAGGGTGGAGGAGGGCCCGGGGGAGGGCGGAGGAGGGCCCAGGGGAGGGCGGAGGAGGGCCCAGGGGAGGGCGGAGGAGGGCGGAGGAGGGCCCAGGGGAGGGCGGAGAAACGAGTTTCTAGCAACTTGCATAATGGCAAATCAGCTCCACACATTCATCCATCCCAATGCCGTTTCGATTTCATGGAAATTGAAACTGTAATATCAGAGGTAATCAGGCGAACCGGAAACAGTTGCAGATAATAGCATGCTGCAGACAAAGGACACAACAAATCGCCAACTAATGAGGTTGAATTCAAGTGGTGGTGGTTATTGGTTTTACGACACGTCGACCGTTGAGTCTTGTAGAGTCGCCAATCTCAGATTGGTCGCGGGCAAAGAGTAGCGACATGTGAGACTCGAACCCACAATCTTTCGATTGTGAGACGAGAAACTTACACCTAGACTACTCGTCCCCAAGGTTGAATTCAAGGAAGCGTGCTTTCGAACTACTTCGTCGACGAGTAGCATTGTAAAAAGGGCACGGTTGTGTCGCCAGAAGTATATTCTGGTCACGTGTTCGCATCTTAGTCGAAGGGACATGGTCTGATCATGTAGTGTAGAATGGCTCCGAGGGGTGTAAACGGAGAACGTGCTGCAGAACTAACCTTCCAGTGCAATCCTGTTGGCGTCGAGCACGGCCAGCGCCACCATGAAGTTGGTGCGGGCGCCGTCGAACAGGAAACAGTCCATCACGTTCACCGCCGACTCGAAGGGCATCACGCTGGCGACACAAGGCAGATTCAGATTTACGCGCGGACAACAGAGAAGTCACACTTGCGACATACTGGGGAAAGGAGCATATAGGGCCATGCCGATTACCTGGGGAAGCCAGAGATGCGACGACATGGGAGTCAGGGATGTCGCATAATAGCAGCCAGTAGGAGGGGGTTATCTTAGGGGAGTATTGATCGCGCTGATTGTACGATGCGACTGTGGTTATGTTGCTGTAAGATGTGCACCCTCTGTAATCACTGATGACTTCCACCTCATGCCGGGTGAATGTGCAAAAGTAACTCCTCTCCAGGCCAACACGTTAACCTGGAGAGAAACGTCGGCAGCCAACAATCTGCTGCCGACAAGGAAGGAAACGCTGCGCATTACTTGGCTACAGTTACTGAGGTGTACAGGCAGCTGCAAGGACGCTGACCACGGCTGCATAGCAAACACGCTAAAATCCCTGAAAGCTCAAAATAAAACGTTCACGGCAATATACTTAACGTAACCTGCCCACCCGATGGGGGACGGAATCCACCCACGTATCCTGTTTTTTTCCGAAGGTATCTAATACACGTGCAGACACTGTTGTTTGTTTATTGGGGTTTAGGGGCGCATCGACTACAGCGGTCATGCAGCGCCCATATCAAGGACACTGTAATACAATCTTGTAACTTCCTTGAAAATTGATAAGCTCATCGTATGCAGCAAACATATGTAAATCCGTTCGTAAACATAGGAACTGCGGGGTGCAAAGTGGACCGACCGGCCGCCAGCTGATGGCCACACAGGGCTCGTTGGTGCGGCAGTCCGGCCAGCCGGGGCGGGGATGGCCGAGTGGTCAGTGTTGAGCTCTGGGTACCAAAGGTCCCGAGTTCAACACTCGCACCAATCGGGACATTTCCCAATCCCGCGACCCACCGGCGAAACAGTGTGGGCGGCGCCATTAGCCGTGATCGTGCATAAAGTGCGCCGAGAACCACCCAATAAACAAACAGCACGGCGAGTCGGCCGATCGGTCGTCCTCATTTGACTCTAAAAGCATTGACCTTAGGCAACATTTAACTGTCGGGAGTTCACAACAGTTCGATAATCTCCCCTCAAAATCATATGTTTCTAGTTCCAGTAGTTTCCGAGATCTAGGGGGGGGGGGGGATCTGTCAACTCCAACACCTACAGTTTGCGTTATGTGAGAGGCCCTCCTGTGCGAGTTTCAAGAAGCATTCAAGCAGGAAATGTTCGATGTGAAAAGGTATCCTAACTTTGACTGAACTATTTAATGTTCTGCAAAATGGCCATAAACCCATTTCATTGAAGAGTAAAAATTATGGGAACAAAACTTACCTGAGACTTTGCAAAAAAAATCACTTGCTACACAATTATGTTAGTCAAGAAAATGCGACGGACCAGTGTACGCAAGCATCACAATGAAGCATACACGTTACGCTTAAGAACGATGTAAGGTTTCGACCTCACAGCATAACGATCAAAATACAGGCTGATTAATGTGACGATTTATTCGTATCTGGAACATGGATTGATGCCTTAGCGGCTTTCCACTAGCGTGGCAATCCCACTCACGAGGCCGACCGACAACAATGAGTAGTGTAAGATCAGCACAATTTCCACCGAACTTCGACCCGGGAGCCCAGCCTCAGCCTCAGCCTCACCTGAGGAAGATCGTCAGGAACCAGGAGAGCGAGATCATTCCGACCACCCCCAGCTGCTCCAGCTTTGTGTAGAGATCGGGCAGCTCCACCAGTATCAGGTCCTCCAGCACACCCTGGTCCACCAGCGCACCGACCACCTG
Organism: Ashinkailepas kermadecensis; assembly: GCA_034440615.1. Taxonomy (NCBI): domain Eukaryota; kingdom Metazoa; phylum Arthropoda; class Thecostraca; family Neolepadidae; genus Ashinkailepas; species Ashinkailepas kermadecensis. The sequence continues at coordinate 216,011 of JAOTOM010004241.1, forward strand.
CACGGGTCAAGTGAAGTCGTCAGGTCGAGGTCCAGGTCAAGTGTCGTCCAGTGTAGCCCAGTATAAAACTGGCATAACGCTGCAGGATGCTTCCACCGCTCCGCACTCCGCCCACTCAGCGGATGCACACGTCATGGCTGCATGGCACCTCCCTCAGTCGAGAACCCACTTCTCCCACCGCACGCGGAACAACATACACCACATTCACGTGGCGGATGACGAGCGGAAGTCAGGCGAATCGGACAGGGCGGCGCCCCCGTTCGCCACCTCCTCAGCCCCTGACGGACCACAGACCCGGCTACGAATGCATAAAAAATCATGTTCGGTTGGGACCCAGGTATAGATCAGGCCTTTCAATTGCTTCCTTTAAAAGACAACAAATGTATGCAATTATACGTATAAATTTAACACTTAATTGCATAATACAACGTATGTTCTGTGCCATAAACAACAGCACTACGCAAAACTTGAGGTAGAGGGAGCTGACCTCAGCAGCTACTCGTAGATTGTAGCTCCCTGTGATGCACTCGATATGGACCAGCGAATGAAGCAAATAAAGGCAACACATTTGGCTGAGGACGAAAATATATTTCCAGTTACACGTCATTCTGCACCAACATGTGCGACCTTGGACACCGTGAGCTACAGCGACCAGTGCTACCATTGGAGGGCGTGTTCAGAGGTCGGTGGACGGCGACAGACACCAGCCGGCAGGAAGGGCACGCCGACCCCACAGCCGCGACGTCGGCGACATTGGCAGTGCTCGGACTGTTAACCATGTCCGGCACATAACCACACCTGACGAGGACAAACGGCCCAAGCAGCGCCAAGCATTGAGACGAACCAGCTGCCGCGCCGCTGGACCTAGCATGCCACCGAGATGCAGCCGGGGTGTGGTGATAGCGGTCACACCTGTGTTGTGATGGTTGCAGTATAGTGGGATCAGGACACCGTCCAACCTTGATGTTGTAGTAGCTAGGATACAGCAGGACCAGTCACCATCGTGTTGTAGTAGCCAGCATACAGCGGGACCAGTCACCTTGGTGTTGTAGTAGCCAGGATACAGCGGGACCAGTCACCTTGATGTTGTAGTAGCTAGGATACAGCAGGACCAGTCACCTTCGTGCTGTAGTAGCCAGGATACAGAGGGACCAGTCACCTTGGTGTTGTAGTAGCCAGGATACAGCGGGACCAGTCTGTTGTAGTAGCCAGGATACAGCGGGACCAGTCACCTTGGTGTTGTAGTAGCTAGGATACAGCAGGACCAGTCACCTTCGTGTTGTAGTAGCCAGGATTCAGAGGGACCAGTCACCTTGGTGTTGTAGTAGCCAGGATACAGCGGGACCAGTCACCTTCGTGTTGTAGTAGCCAGGATACAGCGGGACCAGTCACCTTGGTGTTGTAGTAGCCAGGATACAGCGGGACCAGTCACCTTGGTGTTGTAGTAGCCAGGATACAGCGGGACCAGTCACCTTCGTGTTGTAGTAGCCAGGATACAGCGGGACCAGTCACCTTCGTGTTGTATTAGCCAGCATACAGCGGGACCAGTCACCTTCGTGTTGTAGTAGCCAGGATACAGCGGTACCAGTCACCTTGGTGTTGTAGTAGCCAGGATACAGCGGGACCAGTCACCTTGGTGTTGTAGTAGCCAGGATACAGCGGGACCAGTCACCTTGGTGTTGTAGCCAGGATACAGCGGGACCAGCCACCTTGGTGTTGTGTAGCCAGGATACAGCGGGACCAGTCACCTTGGTGTTGTAGTAGCCAGGATACAGCGGGACCAGTCACCTTGGTGTTGTAGTAGCCAGGATACAGCGGGACCAGTCACCTTGGTGTTGTAGTAGCCAGGATACAGCGGAACCAGTCACCTTGGTGTTGTAGTAGTCGGGCAGAAGCCGTTCGCAGATGGCCACTATGAGCCAGAACGCCTGCTCCTCCGAGCAGTACAGCAACAACACAGAGGCGATGATGTTCATCGCCTGACAGTAGCCTGCGGTCACACAGGTCAACACGGGTCATGTCCAGGTCACCAGACCACAGCCAGGTGGACAGGTACCCACGCCAACAGGTCACACAGGTCAGCACATGTCATATCCATGCCTCCAGACCACAGTCAGGTGGACAGGTACCCACGCCAACAGGTCACACAGGTCAGCACATGCCATATCCATGCCACCAGACCACAGCCAGGTGGACAGGTACCCACGCCAACAGGTCACACAGGTCAACACAGGTCACATCAAGGCCTCCAGACCACAGTCAGGTGGACAGGTACCCACGCCAACAGGTCACACAGGTCAGCACATGTCATATCCACCCCACCAAAAAAAAACCAGGGGGAAAAAGCCACCACCCAAAAAAGGAAAAAAAAGAAAAAAAAATAAAAACCAAACCACAACCACGCCACGGGTCAACAGGTCACACAGGTCAGCACATGTCATATCCATCAAGGCCTCCAGACCACAGTCAGGTGGACAGGTACCCACGCCAACAGGCCACACAGGTCAGCACATGTCATATCCAGGTCACCAGACCACAGCCAGGTGGACATGCACTCATGCATACAGCATGTCACACCAAGGTCAACAGGCTTATCTAGGTCAAACAGTAAAGCTCTAGGGAACAGATCACAATTAGGTTGGTTGGTTGGTTGGTTATTGAAGTTTAAGGGCGCATCGACTGCGTCGGCCAAGCAGCACACCAACCACAGGAGAGCGGCTGGCTTTTGCAAGCCAGATGATGGCGGCTGCACCTTAGCAATGCTTTAGTGATGTAAGTTTGCGAATGCATAGCACCTGAATATATTTTAGCTCTTCATTCACATTTGAATAGCTATGAACGCAAAAAGGCAATGGTACCATGAGTGATGAATACTGAGCCATATCGGACTACACTGCTCTCCAACACGTGCCCATGCTTGTCCAGCGCCCTCACGGTGCAATATACCGGTGGCTAAAACTGGAGATTACCTTGATCCCGATAATGTAATATTGCGGCGGCACACAAGGCGACCCTCGTCGCCCACCTGCCGACACGTCAGGTCATCCACCTGCACTTCCTGCTTCCTGTCACCAGTCGAGGAACGCACCCCCGGAGACCAGTGTGCGCTATCTCACCGATGTTTGGGTTGCGCAGCGAGTAGGCGGTGAGCACGCGGCGCAGCGCGTCGATGCCGGTGTGCGACTGGAACGCCTCGTGCTCGGGCAGCGAGCGGTGCAGGTCGCGCTCGATCTCGTCGGCGGCCGGACAGCGGGTGGCGCGCGCCCGCTGCACCAGCTGCACGTAGTAGCCAGACTGGGTGGACATCTCGTGGACGGCGCCTGAAGTTGAGCTTTGTCAGTTGGCCGTCCGACGGAGCTGAGTGGGTCCACAGGGAAGGTGACGTATTGGAGACGGAAGCGATGACTGTGAGTGCATACCCTCGCTGATTAAGTAGCTAGTTAATTGGGTTCCAGATGCAAAACACGAAGTAGGAAACCATCAATATTTGTATCCATCACATCACAAGGACAGAGCTAGGGCTGACATGATTCGGCTGAAATTAATTTATGTTCGTGGGTTTAGCCCACTTAACCCAGGTGGTGGAAAGCGTGGTGGCAGAAATAGCTTACAATTGCTGAACAAATAACACATTCTAGCAAAGCGTCATATTGTAAGCGTTCGATACAAGCATATTCCCCTCAGTGAACCAAATTGTTCATTATTAAAAATTAAAACTCCAAATAATTGCATTTAGTATCTGGTACTGAATGACACCAGTACTTTTTGCATAGGATTCCCTCTGAACCAAGCTCATTTAGTGCATTGATTGGTGCGGCATCACGCGATCATTGGTATATACCCAAACCAACCGCAGCTGATCGAGCAGTCAACACGAACAAATGCTAGCCTAATACTTTCCGGTAAAATTAAGTTCAACACTGTGTCTTGCTAAATTATTTTGCACCATTTCGCTATCCAACTCTTTTCACCGCTACATGTCTCCAATATTTTGGAGTGAACAGGAAAGTAAATATCCTTAAACAGTAAAAAGAAGTAAACATGTCCAGCAAACACAGCATATTTGGGCACCGGGTGTTTACCAACTGTGGTTAATAACTTCCCTTTTTACTGTAATTACAACACTCGGTACGGGCTTAATGTTGGGAAGTCTTCAATATTTTGCCAAATTCCTTCAATACTAGCCGTAAATTCCTCAAGCACGGTACTGTTCAGGAGACGATCAGTTTTCCAGGAGTGACCAAGATAAATATTTTCTATGTATCTTCAACACTATGTGCTTGGCCCGGCTGCCACCTGTACCTGTGCTGTACTCGGTGAGCCAGCAAGTGGAATTTGCCACTACCGTGATTAATCAACGCTTAACGATCTCCCAGGCAAATTCACCTCGTCAAACTAACAGAAAATCCGAACACTACCGTTAGCTCTGTGGAGAATTGCACACCTCTTTGACAAGCCGTACATTTTCTGATGACTGGTCGTCAATGAACCGTGTGCTATGACACGACTTTGACATCACGAAGTTCTTTTGTATCGCATACTCATGAATATCTTTCAGTAAAAATATTTAACCGGGAAATTGTGTTAGCATATCTATTTCAAACAGTGGAGCATGCAAGGGAGGAGCACTGGGTCCATGTGCTCCCCCACCCCATGGAAATACTTCTTCGATATGTTTCAGCGCACCCCTCCCCCACTTGGCGGATGTTCAGCCGAATGCGCCGCCCGGACGAGTGCCGCTAGGTTCGCCCCTGATTCGGGAACTTGAAACCAAATTTTAGGTGCCATATCATCCCAATGAGGGTTGCGATTTCGTTTTGCACGGTGAAAAAAAAATCACATAGTGGTCTGCGAAGGCTTTGATGGCCCGGTTTTCAGCAGGAGACTGCTGAAAACAGGTTTCAAGTTCCCGAATCCGGGGCGAATCTAGCGGCACTCGTCCGGGCGGCGCATTCGGCTGAAAATCCGCTGAGTGGGGGTGGGGTGGGGTGGGTGAGGGTGCACTTAACACTCGCACGTCCGGCGGTCCGCGCCAACTTCGCATGTCCGGGGGGGCAGATGTCTGCCCCCCTAAGATCTCGAGAACTATGCTAGGTAGCGACAAACGGAAAACGGCTTTGGATACCTGGTGACAAGCTCTATCGAAATTATTTCGGTCATTTTCTCGCTCAGGTCAATATTTAGGTCACTGGGTCATCATATGCCAAATTCGACCAGATCGGGTGGGACCCTCAGATATTGGCACATATCTCAGGACCTGTAACAGATAGAAACAAACTGCAAATGCTATTCGACAGCCCTTGAAATGTCGAAATGTGATCTAAGGTCAGTCAACAGATGGTCGAACAATGACCTGTAAGGTAATTATATAGGTCGAGATTTGGCGATACAAGCAGATCAACGGTAATTTCAGCCTTCTAGCTCAATGCATTGCGATATAATGCGCAGAAATGTGCTAGTGATTTCAGGTGACCTCAGCTGACCTTGGTGGGGCCACTGAGCAAAAATGTCAGCGATAGCATTGCGAATAGCTTCCAACTACACGCCATAACGGTTGGAGGTCATTCCGAGAGCAAATATGTAACCAGGAAACATTTGTATATTTTTCCATAGGCCTATAATGGGTAAGCCATGGCCACGACCTGACCTCAGGTCAACGCTACGAAAAAAACGTGATATACATATTATAGACCCCGATAAGATCATGACGTGATATAAGTTTGAAATCAATCGCCCAATTATTGTGGGAGTGATGCCACCTAGAACTCGGAGGGACGTTAGGTCACTTCGCCTGACCTGGTGACCTGACTTGAGATGACCCAGGGTCAAAACATTTCTGAGGATATGCGGAAAAGACCAATGAGCAGCCATACGAGGTTTGGCCTTGCTAACCCGATTAGTATGGCGGCAAAGTAGGAAAAACCGCAGGGGGGGGGGGGCAGATATCTGCCCCCCCGGACGTGCGCGGGTTAAGCATACTGAAGAAATACCATCTTTCCATGAGTGGAGCACATGGACCCAGTGCTCCTCCCTTGCATGCTCCACTGTCTCAAATAGATATGCTAACACAATTTCCCGGTTAATCCATTCTTACTGAAAGATATTCATGAGTATGCGATGCAACACAACTTGTCATTTAGAGCCACTTTGAAGCGGCAGAAATGTCAAACGTGGACAGAACCTCCAGTCATGTCCACACAAGACGAGTCCTGCTCACCTGAAATAATTCAAGCTCACCGTTAGAGTATTGTTAACCCTCGCCAATGGAGGGTCGGGTTGATGCAGCTCCCCTAATGTTTTCATGGACAGCATCCGAACCGCTCAACGGAACCTTCTGCAATTTGCAATACCCTCTGAAGCGTATTCTTGGGAGCTTTTGGTATTTATTTTCGTCATGTCAAGTCACGGAGCTGTGATGTCATAAAGGGGAACGCCTCCGACCATTTTAAAACGACCACTCGGATTATCGCATCTTGACTTCACGTTGTGACCTAAAGGAATACATTGTGTGCGGCTTAGGCCCTACAGATGACTATATTGATATTCGGACATTGTCCCTGCACCATTCCACGGTCATCATTCAAGGTCATCAACCTAAGTCGACCTCGGAGGGCCTTTTTAGCTTCGCAGAATATATAGGGCTATTTGAAGTCTTAGGTCCGATTTCATCGTCCGCTTACTCTAATAACTCAAAGTGCACATATGCTGCAGCCTAGGAAGCGTACACGACGAAGTCGCGTTTTTTTGCGAACATTTGGCGTTTGACCTGACCTGGACGGTCACCTATCACCGCCAGGTACACAAATCGGTTATGAATCGCGAGATCTCGCCCCACGCACGCCCGGTTTTGTTTCATCTATCTAGCACACCTCGCGTGGAAACGCCAAGGGGATCGCATCACCCCCCCTCCACTGCCGAAGGTGGAAAAATACCGCACACGGGCGAGGGTTGATACTAAGAGAACACTACCGACCCGCAAGCCACCTCCCCCTCTCCAAGAGGCTGCCAACCTGAAGAACCTGCCCACCCAAAACCTCTGCTGACCTGGAGGAACACTAACCCCTTCCCCAGTAGGTCAGCCAAATCGAGAAGACCCGCCTGTCAGCACGATAACACACCCATCAGGGCAGCACCAGAAAACAAAACTATTCCGGACAGGCCAAAGCGCACACTGAAAATATGAACTAATTTCGGAGAGGCATAATGTAAGGAATGAAAATGGTGAATGTCATGCCCAGAGTCTTGGGGAAATGGCAGGGGTCATCGTGTAATGAAAGCAGAGAACTGGAGAAAAAAACGAAACCAAAAATAAAATAAACAAAACAAACACGCCAAAATACACGTAAAAGAGACTGATACCAGCATGCCAACAACTGAACGGACTGCCAGAAAAACGAATCAATTTTTCCCGACTTCCCATAAGCAACGCAGCAAAATCGTTTAAAGCCGAGGGCGGGGATGGCAGAGTGGTTAGAACGTTGAACTCTGGATACAAAGGTCCCGGGTTCAACGCCCGCACCGCTTGGACATTTCCCAATCCCGCGGCCCGCCGGCGAGACTGTGTGGGCGGCACCGATTAGTAATTGCGTAAAGTGCGTCGAGAACCACCCAATAAAAAGTTTAGAGCCATTAGGAAATTCTTGAAAAGTTGAAAAATTCTTGAAATTTGGAAACAAGGAAACATTACGAAAGGAGTAATGGTCCGTTGGCCACCCCCTGGGTGCATCATTGACACACACTGACCGGAGAAGAGCATCCAGAGCTCGACTCTCAGTGTGGCTGGGATGCCCTGCAGCACCAGCCGACTCACGCCACTGACCAGAGAATAGCATCCATAGCTCGGCTCTCAGTGTGGCTGGGATGCCCTGCAGCACCAGATCTCGACTCTCAGTGTGGCGGGGATGCCCTGCAGCACCAGCCGACTCACACGCCACTGACCAGAGAATAGCATCCATAGCTCGGCTCTCAGCGTGGCGGGGATGCCCTTCAGCACCAGCTGGCTGGTGGCAGACGTGCGGTACATGCTGGGGCCGCGGCCGTACTCGTCAAAGTGGTGCTCCCACTGCTCCTGCGGCGGACGGCCCGACCAAGGTCAGACGGAGCCGCGGACGAGATGGGCACCGTCGGAGCCGAGTCATGTCACCAGAGGCGGCGACGGTCGAGGTGCGGGGAACATGGGGGCCTCAGGCAGAAGTGCTGCCGACACACGACTTCAACACGGCTGGAACACCGACCACAGCACCACACAAGACGACTTTCGACCAGTATCAGCCCGTGTTTCACACCAGTTCAGGTTGTGGCCCTTCTGTGCTCTGACGGAGGGTCAGAGCAAAAGAGGTCGCTACCTTTCTAGGATCAGCATTCCGGAAGACAGGCCCCTATTCCCCTCCCCATGTAGCTTCCTCCACAGCTGAATGACAATATCCTACATTTTCTTCCCAGTCCTGAAGCCACTGCTTGAGCCCAGCCCTTCGCTCACTCATCTCCTAAACTGTAGTGAAATGGATTTATCACTTCCAAACCAGACAGCCCGCTCTTTTGCCTCCTTACTACGCTGTGGCGCGGAAGGAAGCGGTTGCATTACCTCTTGATGAAACGGTCAGTCCTCTCAAGTCATTCTCGGACAGCGAGGAGAAGCGCCCTCTCACGTCATTCTTGGGCTGCGGGGAGGGGCGCCCTCTCACCTCCTTCTTGAGCTGTCGGCCAGTAGTTTCGGGGGACGCCGGGCTGGGGAACTCGTACATCAGCGGCGGCTGCAGCTCCCACTGCTCTCCAGCTGCACCTGACGACACAGCTGGTCAGCTGCCAGCCAGCTGCCCAGCAGCTGATGCAAGACAAACACGCGATGACACAGCTGGTCAGCTGCCAGACAGCTGCCCAGCAGTTAATGCCAGACACCCACGCGACGACATAGCTGGTCAGCTGCCAGCCAGCTGCCCAGCAGCTGGTGCAAGACACACACGACGACACAGCTGGTCAGCTGCCCGCCAGCTGCCCAGCAGCTGATGCCACACACATCTGCGATGACACAGTTGTTCAGCTGCCAGCCAGCTGCCCAGCAGCTGATGCCAGACACACACGCGATGACGCAGCTGGTCAGCTGCCCAGCAGCTGATGCCACACACGCGGGACGACACAGCTGGTCAGCTGCCAGCCAGCTGCCCAGCAGCTGATGCCAGACACACACGCGATGACAGAGCGCAGAAGACGGTGCTCATTACAGCAGACGGACGGGAGGTGACCGCATAGCACACCGGGATGCCACCATCAACCCTCGTCGGCTTCAGGGAACCGATCAGCATCGAACCGTACGACAATGAGCCCGCCGGCGATCGAAAACACACAAACAACTCGCTCGTGCATTGCAACACTACCAGAAACCATAAATGTGAATGTGCCAACAAAAATAGCCGTGACCACTGCCATGTTACATGGATCGCGAGCTGCTAAACAAAACGTCTTCAAATGATAACCACCTTATGATACTTCTGATACCCAAAAGAAGAACCTTGGGTTCTTCTACGACGCGTTCAACCGCTAGGTCATATAGCGTCGCCAACCTCTCACGCCGATTAGTCGTGGGTGGACTCGGTAAATGCCGTCGGCTGTGAGATTCGAACCCACAATCTTGCGATCAAGAGTCCGACGCTCTACTAACTGAGCTACCGCGGCCCCTTCTTATGCCCATAATCGAAGTATCGCTACTCCTTGCCCGCGACCAATCGGCGTGAGAGATTGGCGACGCTATATGACTCAACGGTCGACGTGTTGTAAAACCAACAACCACCACCACCACAGAATCGAAGTAGCCCTGACATCTCTTGTTGCTAGAAGTCGCCAAATGTCCCAAACCGCACTTTGGACATCGACTTAGTTTTACACTGACAAATGGGTATACTTGTGCACCTGCCTGGGTTCTGGGCGCGGACTGACCCTGGATCCCACCTGATAATCTCGTCTGGGCTGGAGCTGAACCCTGCGTTCTACCTGGTGATGATCTGGGTTTTTGGGTGCCGGCTGACCCTGGATCCCACCTGATGATCTGGTTTGGGCTGGACCTGACCCTGCGTTCTACCTGGTGATCTGGTCTGGGTTTTTGGGTGCGGGCTGTCCCTGGATCCCACCTGATGATCTGGTCTGGGCTGGTGCTGACCCTGGGTCCTACCTGGTGATCTGGTCTGGTCCTGATCGACGACAATGTAGCCGGAGCTATTGGATGACAGGCTCTGGATGCTGACACGGTCGGCACCGGGCCTGCCAACAAGTCCATCATCACGGGGGCTGCTCCAACACACCCAGTCATAGCGACATCTCCAACACACCCAGTCACAGCGACAGCCCCAACACACCCAGTCATAGCGACATCTCCAACACACCCAGTCACAGCGACAGCTCCAATACACCCAGTCACAGCGACATCTCCAATACACCCAGTCACAGCGACAGCTCTAATACACCCAGTCACAGCGACAGCTCCAATACACCCAGTCACAGCGACAGCTCCAATACACCCAGTCACAGCGACAGCTCCAATACACCCAGTCACAGCGACAGCTCCAATACACCCAGTCACAGAAACTGCTCCAACACACCCAGTCACAGCGACAGCTCCAATACACCCAGTCACAGCGACATCTCCAATACACCCAGTCACAGCGACAGCTCCAATACACCCAGTCACAGAAACTGCTCCAACACACCCAGTCACAGCGACAGCTCCAATACACCCAGTCACAGCGACAGCTCCAATACACCCAGTCACAGAAACTGCTCCAACACACCCAGTCACAGCGACAGCTCCAATACACCCAGTCACAGCGACAGCTCCAATACACCCAGTCACAGCGACATCTCCAATACACCCAGTCACAGCGACAGCTCCAATACACCCAGTCACACACCCAGTCACAGCGACAGCTCCAACACACCCAGTCATAGCGACATCTCCAATACACCCAGTCACAGCGACATCACACCAGTACAGCGACAGCTCCAATACACCCAGTCACAGAAACTGCTCCAATACACCCAGTCACAGCGACAGCTCTAATACACCCAGTCACAGCGACAGCTCCAATACACCCAGTCACAGAAACTGCTCCAACACACCCAGTCACAGGGACAGCTCCAATACACCCAGTCACAGCGACTGATTTAACACACCTAGAGCATCAGCAACCTCTCCCTGGCCCATGGCCACACGATTGTCTTAGGTTCCAAAATTGAACTGGAAACTAACACCTGATACAAACTTATTTTGACGTACCAGCAAGACAATTTTCAGGAATTGAACTCAATGAACCTTCATAGGATTAAATTATAGTAACAGTCAGAAGTTTCACCCAACTATGTTTATATTTTAGGCCATGAAGACCTTTATCATGTCTAGCACATTACTGATATCTTTGTGACTTGACATTCTTGCTTAATACTTCACGCCAAAAAAAAAGATCAGGACACTCAGCCGCTTGGTTCTTGGTTTTACGACACGTCGACCGTTGAGTCATATAGCGTCGCCAATCTCTCACGCCGATTGGTCGCGGGCGAAGAGTAGCGCGAAGAGTATTCAGCCGCGGGAAGTATTCAAACACTTCCGTGATTCGCACCGGCTGATGAAGCCCACTCTGCTACATACACCCGAGATTTCCCCGAGATACACCCGAGATTCGTACCGGCTGATGAAGCCCACTATGAGACACACCCGAGATCCGCACCGGCTGGTGAAGCCCACTCGGAGACACAAGGGGCAGTTCAGCAGACCGAGCAGGACTCACGCTGTCGGGCGGGACAACTTGGCCAGGAACTGGGCGATGCGCTCCAGCACGAAGTCGCGATCGGCCACCTGGGCGAACAGGAAGCTCTGCCGGCGCTTCATGGAGATGCAGACGGCGGCGGAGAGGTTGGCAGTGCAGCCGGGCGAGTCGGCCCGCTCCACCAGCGATACGTCCCGCAGCGGGATGATGAGCGACACGACACCCTTCACCTGACGACACGGCACGCTGTTCATCCGTGGAAGGTTGGCGGCCATGGCAGATACCAGACCCTTCACCTGTGGACAGACCAAGCTTCCTACCCATGGCAGTTCGTGGTTATTACGGAAACCAGGATCTTCACATGTGGAAAAACATGATTAACTCCGAGCTCTTCATATGTTGATGGGTCATTAACACTTCCCTTGAGGGAGTGGCATGGTGAGGGAGACAAACTCTTCACTTGTGGGAAACATCAGGTTCTTCACCCATGAGGCACCGGACTCTTCACCAGGGTTGGAAGAACATCCTGCCCTGGATCCTTGCCATCCACGAAGTTACAATCTTCAGAAGCTCACCATTTGTTTCTTCTCATAAGATTCAAGGGTGCTGTTTGAAATGGCCGCAACCTCAGTGGCCTTCGATAAAATACCAGAAACTCACCGTAAAGCACATCAATGAGAGGTAACGTAGTGATATTCTTTTAGCCAGATATTGATTGAAGTTAGATATTCTCAAGGATGATATATCACGCCGCCGAAGTTGCCTGTTGAAGGAATGTAAAGATCATATCACACGCCACGACATCCGAGTCATCACCCAGCAGCATACGCAAGGGGTTGGTGTTCGCTCTTCCAAAATACTGGCAGCGCACGGTGCCAGCAGTGAGCATACCACCACAACGGTGTGCACGGTGAGCAGCGCAGAACAACGCCGACGTAGAGGTCGGTCATCTCCGTCAGTACGTGGGCACGTGAGGTCAGGGCATGGTCTATCCTCGAGCGACAGAGCGCAGCTTCTCCAGTCGCGCGATCCGGTGCGAGGATCGCCACAGTCCTAGAGTGCTGGCTGCAGGGTTCTGGGCTCGCTACACTTCCGAGCTCCAGGCCCGTTGCAATTTTGATCGCATAAATGCTGATATAGAGTTAGTTAGTTAGTTATTTGGGCTTTAGGGCGCATCGACTGCATTGGTCATTTAGCGCCCACTGATATACATACATCTCTTAGAGGGAGTGATAAAGAAGCCACCCGACCACACTCGTGATAACGGTTTTGCAGCTATGGTAGCAGCTTCATTCCCGACCAGTTCGGCGTGACTGGGAATCCAGAAAAGGGTCCTACCCGCTCCATTTAATGGTTCCACAACTTGTAGAATCGTGCGAACAAGCTGATTATCCTGGTTGACCGATTGCGTTGCCCACAGACTGCTCAGGGTATCAGTGAAAGCAGCGCGCTTCTCGAACTGACCACACTGGATAAAACGAACAGCTTTAAAAATGTCATACAGCTCAGCAATACAAATTGATGCATTTTTCGGTAGACATAAAGATCCAACCTCGTATCGAATGATACAAGAGATTTCGACCCCAAACTCACTTCGATTCGTCCGTGTAAGTCGGCGAGAAAACATATTGCTTTTCCTAAGGCCAGCATGCAAAGCTCTGCTGCGCTTACATCACCATTTCAGCATGACAAAGCGACATCGATTTGTGCTCGGACAACTTGCCAAAGAGGCGTTGTCGGGTTATGAATACGTGCCACACAACCGGGTCTGATATTGCAGCTGCGAAATGTTGCGGTCATACGCCAGTTGGAAGAGCGCCGCGCTGACTGCGAGTCGCACGACGTGGCATCGATGATCCCGGAAACGGCCATCGGTATGCTGGACGTTCCCGGTTCTGGGTGAATTTACATGCACGTCTCGCCGACAATAACCAGGTCAGTGGTGTGGGGTCACTTGCAGTGCAATGCAGTGTATAAGTGCACAACATGAATGCAATTGTATTGCAGTGGGCTTTGCCAGTTTTTTTCACTGGCAATTATGCGCAACTGCCACCCGTCATGGTGATGGGAATGTCCCAATTGGCTACATTGCAGTTGGACCTTGTAGACGTGGATCTAAAACTGTTGTTGTGAGATGCTTAATAATGCCATTATGTAGTGTTTGAGCGTTTTGCTACGCTCCTACGATAAGAGAACCTCATCGCAGTAGTCAGTTCAGAAATATAAAATTATCTGTTGTTGTAGTGGAATACGTCTGTCCCGGTAAAATCGAGAAATAGTGCCTCGCATCGGACATCGTAGCTCGGGAAACGTACTCAGCTTTTCTCAAGCGTTCCGAGAGGGACCACCCCGTCCGCTACATTGGTCGGGCCAATGCTGTCTCGTCACTTACATGTAGGGAGGGAGGCGTGACTGGGGACAGCTTCCCGCAGACGCACTTGATGCGACACAATACAGATGACAGTGATGTGGAACGGCTCAATGTGTTCGCCTATACTTTCCGTGGTTTCCGTTTGGAATCAGAAATGGTACATCTGGCGAATGTCCTTGTTTGCAAAATGCCATTAGGTTCGCCATGCAGCGATTGCTGTTAACCCTCGCCGGGCCGGGAGGGGGCTGGGGCTCTTGAAAGCCCCTCTAACTGCCGATCTACGTATGCTATGATAAAATGCAGAACACCGTTTGAAATCTCTGATCACTGAGAGCCCGAAACACAATATATATTTGCATTATGACTGACAATGAGGCCATCAGAGGTAGTATTAGGCCAGTATGATGGACCATGACGTCAGTCCTGGAAATAGATAGAAAGATAGAGCTTGCGTTCTTTTGACATTGCTTTGCAGGAATTAACATAAGATGAATGCATTTATATCGATCATCGTGAAAAAGTGTGAAGACAAAATAAGTTATGTCAGGTCAGTACCTAGCTTGAAAACCAACTTCCAAACTATGCATGTTAGAGACACAGGGAAAATGTCATGGGCAAGTCAATATATCCTATAGCTCAAAACACATCTTATTTCTCCATTTTCGGCCATGCTAAGGTTGCAAATGGTCATAATATGTGAACCCAATGACATGACCTTTGCCTTGGATAATTACCTGGAAAATATGAATATATATGCATCGGGACCTTACAACAGAACCATTGAATCAAAATATTTGTATTTGATTCACATCCGACAATTCTAAGGTCAGGTCAGGTCAAGTAAGTTCTAGCTTAAACATCTCCAGAACATCACTTTGAAGTATAAAATTGTGTTCCAAGAAGAAATGAGATTATACTGGACCATCTTTGTAAACTGTCCAGCTTCTCACCTCATGGCCTGACCCCATCGTTTATCATCCAACCTCATGTCACTGACTTAATCAGCGCTGAAACCGAATTCAAGTATCACTTGGCGAGGAACAGCAACATCTGCATAAGATAGCATTGTGTAGAATACACATGATAAGTAACCTGACCTGATGTCCTTGACCTTTGACACATAAATGAACCCAGAATAACCTCAGATCAGTAACCTTGACTTTAATGCATTTCCAAATAGGAGTTTATTCGTCTTGATGAAAGGACAGCATGCTCCGAGTTTGGTGCTAAACATGCAAATATACAAACACAAAACGCAAGCACAAAACCCAAATGCGCAAAACAGATGCATAAGCTACTGCAAATTTGGTATTTCTGTCTACTCATTCGGTCGCAATCGCGAAAAAAACCTGATGAGAGTCTCGAGAGCCCTCCGGCCCGGCGAACGTTAAAAACACGACATGCCTTCTTCCTAGCACACAATGCCTCTCAACACTCCTTCAGTCACCACGGAACTGGCACACGGCGTGACGTGCCTGACGAACGAGGAATGCGTTCCTTTTCACTCTGTAAGGTCGCCGCTGTGAATATTTCCACGGAGACCAATTCTTCTGAACATACCGAGTATTTCCTGAAGTTGCAACTGAAAAAAAAATCCTAGTCAGCAATGCCAAAAAAAACCCCACTGGATTCTGGAATGGGAGGAGAGATGATCGAGTTGTTAATGCATGCAATGTTGGTAATATTCAGACTGCTCTCCCAGTAAGTGTGTTCATGGAACAAAACGTTTCGACCAGCTGTTCTGCCGTCAGGTCAGGTCGCCATCAGACATCTTACCCTCAGAAGGGTACATTAGCCAACGTTCTGCTGAGCATCGGATGTCGGAGATTATGGCGCTCGTGGGATCCGAGATCCCCGGCTCTGAATCAGAAACCGGGAGTCTTATCCACCACCCTACCCGGGACCATGACATACCCTGCTCTCGAAGCAGGCGAAATCCTGGCTGATGTAGAGCGTGCCCCAGACGTGCTGCTTGTTGTAGGGCGTCCAGAGGGTGCAGTAAGCGCTGCCGTCCAGCTTCTGGCAGCACGGCAGCCGGAAGTTGGTGCGGTACGCCTCGCTGTGGGCGCGCGCGTCCAGGTCGCGCTTCAGGCCGGGCGTCTTCCGAGACACGTTCCGGCTGGGGGGAGTCGGTCACGGACAGTCAGTCACAGTCAGTCACAGTCACTGTCACAGCTATCGTCAGTCACAGTCTGTCATAGTCACTGTCACAGCTACCGTCAGTCACAGTCACGGACACAGTCACAGTCACAATCACTGTCACAGACACAGTCAGTCACAGTCACAATCACTGTCACAGACACAGTCAGTTACAGTCACGGTCACAATCACTGTCACAGACACAGTCAGTTACAGTCACAGTCACAATCACTGTCACAGACACAGTCAGCTACAGTCACAGTCACAGACACAGTCAGTCACAGTCACAATCACTGTCACAGCTACCGTCAGTTATAGACACAGTCAGTCACAGTCTGTCACAGTCACTGTCACAGCTATCGTCAGTCACAGTCACTGTCACAGCTATCGTCAGTCACAGTCTGTCACAGTCACTGTCACAGCTATCGTCAGTCACAGTCACTGTCACAGTCACTGTCACAGCTACCGTCAGTCACTGTCACAGTCACTGTCAGAGTCACTGTCACAGCTACCGTCAGTCACAGTCACAGTCACTGTCACAGTCACAGTCTGTCACAGTCACTGTCACTGTCACTGTCACTGTCACAGTCACAGTCACAGTCACTGTCACAGTCACAGTCACAGTCACTGTCACAGACACTGTCACAGTCACAGTCACAGTCACTGTCACAGCTACCGTCAGTCACAGTCACAGTCACAGTCACAGTCACTGTCACTGTCACTGTCACTGTCACTGTCACGGTCACGGTCACGGTCACGGTCACGGTCACGGTCACGGTCACGATCACGGTCACGGTCACGGTCACGGTCACGGTCACAGTCACAGTCACAGTCACTGTCACAGTCACTGTCACTGTCACGTCACTGTCACTGTCACAGTCACAGTCACTGTCACTGTCACAGTCACAGTCACAGTCACAGTCACAGTCACAGTCACAGTCACTGTCACAGCTACCGTCAGTCACAGTCACTGTCACAGTCACAGTCACAGTCACTGTCACAGCTACCGTCAGTCACAGTCACAGTCGCAGTCGCAGTCGCAGTCGCAGTCACAGTCACAGTCACAGTCACAGTCACAGTCACTTCAGCTACCGTCAGTCACAGTCACATCACTGCCCCATGTCACAGCTACCGTCAGTCACAGTCCGTCACAGTCCCAGTCCACCACAACCACAGTCACAGCCCCAGTCCCAGTCACAGCCACAGTCACAGTTACAGCCACGGCTACGATTACGATTACGATTACGATTACGATTACGATTACGATCACGATCACATTCAATCAGTTACCTGCATATCTCGCATATGAATTTCCTATGATACAGATGCTTAGTGCTGTTGAGATCCAGAACAAGCAAGGAAAGATTATTGCAACGCATACATTTTTGTATATACATTTACAGATTTTCATTGCATCTGTACAAGGAACGAAAAATCAACTAAATACGTCGCCCAAAAGAACATGAATGTAGTTTCCCTGCCCCTGTACGGTTCGGTGACCGTGACCTGCTGCCGCTACTCGTCAGCACCTGATCTTGTTGAGTAGCTGCGTGTCTTCACTGAAGCTCTCCTCCCGCATCAGCTGACGCATGGCGATGTTGGCCAGCTGTTCGACCAGCTCGTACGTCTCGCGCTTGTGCAAGAACATCGAGAAGTAGTACTGCAACACGAGCGGGAGGTGTGGCGGTCAGCGCACCGCAGTGATACCTTATTCGTGAAATAGGGTGGAATATACCACTTTCTGAGCACTGAATAGCCATCCTTTCCAGGGACGTAGCGTGCTTGTTGGTGAGTGCATATGAAGTATCCATGACTAGTTCCTAAGGGCATTTTACGTATAAGTAGCATGCTTATGCTCACCATTACGGATTGATTACACAAGCATTTCGTGACACAATTCCAGATACGGAGATTAGCTATGATGTGGTGTGTTAAGCAATGCGATCTGCTGATAACATGGCATTGCAATCGTTATTGTTTACATAAGTATCCATGTATTAGGTGCCTCCCAAAGTTAAGCCAAAAACATGCACTGCTGAGTACGCTATTGGCCCAAATTGAGCTTGAAGGACTGAAGCGATATTCTAATTGGCATGCTATTTAGTTAGTTATTGGGTTTTACGACACGTCGACCGTTGAGTCATGTAGCGTCGCCAATCTCTCACGCCGATTGGCCGCGGAAGAAGAGTAGCGACAGGTGAGACTCGAACCCACAATCTTTCGATTGTGAGAGGGGCAACTTACCCCGAGACTACTCGTTCCCCTAATTGGCATGCTTCCATGACAGATTTGTACATCCTACTGTACTCGTTTCGACATCTCACACCTAACGAAAAACGAGTATTTTAACATCGGAGCACCGGCCAAAATTGAACACTGTCATATAGTAAATAATATATAAGATGTCTACGTGTAATTATGTATTGAATATGTGTGTATACGTGTGTGAGGGGAATGATACACATCACATTTTAGAAGCATTCTTCGGACGAAAACGTGAAAGCTACGTGTTTTTTTCTTCTTCAGTGAGTCGAGCTGGTCGCTGGTCAGTTGTGCCACCAACTCTCCATCTGTACCACCAACCAACTCAACTCAGCTCCAAGTCAGCTGTGCCGAAATAGACTACAGATTGGCCGGTTGGTTGGTTATTTGAGCTTTAGGGCACATTGACCAGGTTCGGTCACTTAGCGCTCATCGATTACAAACGTAAATAAATGGCGTCTTTTTGTCGTCGAATTGATAAAAACGGGAAACCGTTCATGTCCGGAACAACGCTTCTTAATCTTCGAAGAGAGACAATCGTCATTTGCATTGCCTTCCCTGACTAACACGAAACACGAGTCCCATCTTAGCGGCTAGCACATGATGGACATAAATAAAAGCTATGTGAGCTATGAGCGGCGTGTTATACGTGCTGCTTCTTTGGTATTGCATATATTCCAGTGCGTTCCATCTCCGGCCAATAACTCCGTCAGCGAACGAATCACACATAGTTAGTACATGCCACATGCCACATGCCACATGCCAACTGAACTGAAGTACTTACTCTCTTGAAGAGTGGAGATTTTGATGCTGTCTGTGACGAAGTACTCACACTCCTGGAGCGAGTGGCGATTTTGATGCTGTCTGTGGCGAAGTATTCACACTCCTGGAGCGAGTGGAGATTTTGATGCTGTCTGTGACGAAGTACTCACACTCCTGGAGCGAGTGGAGATGTTGATGCTGTCTGTGGCGAAGTACTCACACTCCTGGAGCGGGTGGAGATTTTGATGCTGTCCGGGAAGATGAGGCTGTTGGAACGGTCCAGGCCGACGATGTCCGTCCAGCGCAGACGCACCTTCACCTCCCGCCCCAGCAGGAACGAGTAGAAGCTCAGGTGGGAGATGCTCAAGTAGAGCCAACCCTGGCGCGGCACTCCCTTCCAATAACTGCAAAAACGCCCGCCATGTGTGTCCGTAATCAATCGTGAGAATGCGGCCTGACCGGTCGCTGCCGGCCTGGCTCGCCTGGTCTTCCAGTCGGTGGGACAATCTGTCTGAAGAAGAACCTTGGGTTCTTTTTCGACACATTCGACTGCTAGATCAAACGGCGTCGCCAATCTCTCACACTTATTCATCGCGGGCGAACTCGGTAATCCCTGTGGAACTGAAGAAAACAAAACACATAGCTTTCACGTTTTCGTCCGAAGAATGATTCTAAAATGTGATTTGCATCCTTCCCCTCACACACGTATACACACACATTCAATACATAATTACACGTGGACACCTTGTATATTATTGGCTATATGACACTATTCAATGATACACTGATCATGCAATCATACTGTCACCTTTAGCACCTCAGCACTTTACATATCCACGGCTGCAGTACAATGCCGCCTGTTGTACGTACGTATATTGTTAGTGTGCTAATATTGTTAGTGCTGGACGCACTAACAAATTCAGCACGCACTGACCGTGTGTCACAATTCATTTTCGATAAGGAGCCAGGTGTAACTGACCCATTTTCACTGTTCGCTATGAATTCCATATAAATTCCAATTGTACAGATACAATTAGCAGACAATTATACAATCTCAGTTTCCTTCTCTAATGCGCACAGCAGATTTTTTTTTATTAAATAAATTTAATCCGAGTTATTGCTGGGGTGGATTTATGAACCAGGGTTCTATTGCTAAGCAGAGCTTGTTGCATGAACCCTGGCCCCACCACCCGATCCATGAATTCCAGTTCAACGGCATAATTTTGACCGAAAGTTTAACGTGCCGTCAATGCACCGACACGGCCACCCGGTAGCTCGTCCCCGGCCTTATCGGGCCAGCTGCCAACTGACAATCCCAGCCGGGGGTTAAATGCGAGCGCGTGAAGCGACTCGAACCCTGTGTTGCCAAGACAGGGGAGACCAGTGCAGGCCAGCACTCTAACCAACTGAGCTACCGGGGCTCCAAATGCATCTGAAGCTGAAGGTGATTATTGTCCATCATAACTGTATAGGATGCATCTCTATGGTGAAACTGAGGCAGTGACAGACGTCAGTAACAAACAAAGCATCCAAGGCAGACTTCCGGATGTATATCTACATATCTAGATCTCTATATTCCTCTATCATGGAATTATTCACAGTGACATAATATTTCCTATGACAATTCTTAACTTGGACACACCGCACTAACCTGTGACTGACCTCGGGCTGACTTCGAATACTGACCTCAAGTGCGATGGCGCACTGACCTGCAAGAGTAGTGATTCACCAGCTTCTCCTCGGACGGCGCGTTAAAGAGTCGACGGAACTTCTCCGTGGTCGACTTGAAGGAGTCGGAGTCGGTGTCTGGAAACAGCCACCTCTTCAGCCAGTGCGGCCGGCAGCAAGCGCACCACATCCTCCTCACACGTCCGCGCCAAACACCACGGAGCCGCCCTGTCCTCGGCGGAACACAACGAAACCGCCCCGTCCTCGGCGGAACACCACGGAGCCGCCCTGTCCTCGGCGGAACACAACGGAGCCGCCCTGTCCTCGGCGGAACACAACGGAGCCGCCCCGTCCTCGGCGCAACACAACGGAGCCTCTGTTTCCCGGCACACCATGAGGCCCGTCATCGGCAGTACCGCCCTGTCCTCAGACTCCGAGGTGCCCTGTCACAGTGGAAGGCGGCGGTGCCTGCCGTGCGGGTGTTCACAGCGCGTTACGAAACATCGCCAGGACACGCTGCCCACTCCTTGTTGTGGACCGGGAGGCGCCCGACACGGGGACGGCTATCTTCGCCGGTGCATCGGTGCGTCATGTCGCGGGGTAGGCTCACGATCTGTCAGCAGGCCACGGGGGCGGCGCATGCTCCTATCTTCCCGCACGTGCTGGAGTCCAGCGCTGATCGGACGTCCGCACATCACCGGGCAGCAAACATCAACAGCGGCGACAACACGGAAAAATACCACGCTCTGGTCGACCCTGTTTTGCGGTCGGCCAGTTGTTGTGCAGAAATACACGTGTATTTATCAATAACTCACATGCATTCCATGAAATATAGTTAGCATCATCGGATATTCGGCAAGAACGTCGTGTTTTGTGTCTGTTAATCTAGATGGGAAGAAGATTTTCTCGAGAACGACAGACACAACGGTGGAAAAGCTGAATATTAAGAGCAAAGTCAAAAGGATGTCGTATTTAATTGCATGTGATTTGTAGTAGCCTTGAGCAGTGTGCTCGCTTGCCTGTCATTGCACCCTGCATTGAGACGGACACTATTTTTGCGTGCTGTTCCCAGAGGTGAAATAACTGGAGAGCTAAGCAAATTATACAGACAAGCGCACATGTAATTACCGCTATCAGCTGATGTCTCTTTTTTAGTTATGGAATAATAGTTCCTAAGTGTTAATTGTTCCTTAGCCTCTAAAGTACGTGGTCGACAATTACATCATTGTGCACCTTGAAGCCTAATTGAGCAGGTCTGGACCTTCACCTAACAGATTTTCGTGGTGTAATCTAAGGTTGTCCGGGCAACACTGCTCACATCTCAAGTGTATCTGAAGTAAACCTTTTCGGGAAGAATATTCATTCAACAGAAGCTCAGCATCAAAAAACGGCGTCGTACTTTTGGCATTCCTTGGATCTCAGTTAGTTAGTTATTTGGGTTTAAAGGGCGCATCGACTGCAATGGTCATATAGCGCCCGTAACAAGCCCCCGGATCTAAAAGATTGTGTGCTATGAAATAAAAATACAATCGCGTCGTTTGAACTTACCATCACGCACGTATGTAGACATCTAGGTAACTTGAAAACAAAGGTCACCTGGTAAGAACAGATACACATGATAGGAGAGGGATGAGAATGTTTCACACGGTTCGCTCACGGTACACATTACACCTGACGGCCTCTCCACGCACGCCAGGTAACCCGCCACGCACAGACATCTCAATGGCACACGGACCCGACGTTTCTGCTCCGCCTTTTTGCAGGGCACTGAGCGCGGTACTAACACGTGCCAGCGGGTTATTTCGTGCCCGACCAGTCCGAGTTTTATTTTTTTTTTAATCAGAATAAGGCAGTCTCTCGGATGCATGAGTTTCACCTCCAGTCGGTGGTCCTATTGGTAACATCGTGCGAAGTTTATACATACTGCATCGGCCAACCACATACGCATGAAACGGTACCGGGGGCTTGTGCTGGAGGTGTTGCAGCAGTTATTAAAAGAATACTGCATGTGCGTTTAATTCGAGAACCATCTGGATCTCCACCGATACCATTAATGGGACTCAACGTTGATTTATGCTGGCCCTAGCATGACGTCTGTTTGTATTTTTGCATTCCTTGAACTGCCAACCTTGCTGTGACAGACGTAGTCACAATCAAAGTGCACCTTAACTTATATAAGTCAAGTATAATCAGTAACTTATAAATAATAACTAGTAAGCATAGTAAGCATAGTAACTTAAAAGTAACTAGTAAAAGTAATAGTAAATTTAGGCATGGTGGGTCAGGCATGGTGGGTAAGGCATGGTGGGTAAGGCATGGTGGGTAAGGCATGCTAAGGCATGATGTAATTTCACTGTCTAGCCATCATATCAGTTTTTTTCGCAGCTATTTTCCCAAGAAGCCTTACGATCAGACAAATGCAAATGAGAATCAATCTCTGTGTAGAGATCTTCTTGATAACCGAAGAAAACCGTCACTAATATCAAAACATTGAGAACGTCGAAGTCCACGAAATGGATAGTTATCAATGTTCAAGAAAAATCCAGGTCGGCGACAGTATTCACAAAAGGTGGACCACCGCCGATAAATTCCTTAATGATCTAACGGAACGATTTCGTTGGCTAAATGATGGAGGAGCAAAAAAATGGGCGTGGAAGCCCGGCCGTGGAGACCGTCACTGTACTATTCCAGAAATGTGAACTACCAACTGTGTAGGCGTTGCATGCATCGACACAGAGGCTTTCTTCATCGTGTTCGCTGCGAACGCTCCTACGCCACCGGCTAAATCTACCCCTACCAGGGGACAATTCTGCGTTCTACTAATCGACGTCGTCAGCAGTCAGTCCCAATGTGCCCCGGGATTTGCCGGCGCCAGAGGCAGCCGCCAAACGTTCTTCAGGCACCGCAAGCCACCCCGGACGGAGAGGCGGCCACATCCGGACGGAGAGGCGGCCACATACGGACGGAGAGGCGGCCACATACGGACGGAGAGGCGGCCACATACGGACGGAGAGGCGGCCACATCCGGACGGAGAGGCGGCCACATACGGACGGAGAGGCGGCCACATACGGACGGAGAGGCGGCCACATACGGACGGAGAGGCGGCCACATACGGACGGAGAGGCGGCCACATCCGGACGGAGAGGCGGCCACGTCCGGACGGAGAGGCGGCCACATCCGGACGGAGAGGCGGCCACATACGGACGGAGAGGCGGCCACGTCCGTGCGACACATCGATCACTGCGGGGGCGTCGGCGCTCAGCCGCCGGACCGTTGGTATTTCCAGCAACCGGCAGCCAGCCGGCAGCCAGCCGCCACTCGGCCGACTGCCGGCTCCGGGCGGCACCGACATCGCAGCCGGCGCCACCCTGACGAAAACGCAACACCCCGCCGAACAGAACCCGCACACGAGCACGCACAGTGGCCACAGTACAGGCACACCCGTCGACCTTGGCCTGACCTTCGACAGGGGCCGACCGTTGTGCCACGAGACTCTCGATCTTGCACTTGACGAACTCCATGACGTCATCGTCCGAGTCGAAGGCCGTCACGACGGGCAGCAGGTGCGTCTCCAGCCACGACCAGTCGGAGAACACCTCCGAGGACGTCACCGACACCGACACCACTGCCGGCCACAGGTCACACTCTGGTGACGTCACCGACACCACTGCCGGCCACAGGTGACTTTGGTGACGTCACCGACACCACTGCCGGCCACACGACAGGTCACACTCCGGTGACGTCACCGACACCACTGCCGGTCACACAACAGGTCACACTCCGGTGACGTCACCGACACCACTGCCGGTCACACAACAGGTCACACTCCGATGACGTCACCGACACCACTGCCGGTCACAGGTGACTTTGGTGACGTAATCGACACCACTGCCGGCCACACGACAGGTCACACTCCGATGACGTCACCGACACCACTGCCGGTCACACAACAGGTCACACTCCGGTGACGTCACCGACACCACTGCCGGTCACACAACAGGTCACACTATGATGACGTCACCGACACCACTGCCGGTCACAGGTGATTTTGGTGACGTAATCGACACCACTGCCGGTCACACAACAGGTCACACTCCGGTGACGTCACCGACACCACTGCCGGTCACACAACAGGTCACACTCCGGTGACGTCACCGACACCACTGCCGGTCACACAACAGGTCACACTCCGGTGACGTCACCGACACCACTGCCGGTCACACAACATCCACCGGTGACGTCACCGACACCACTGCCGGTCACACAACAGGTCACACTATGATGACGTCAGCCACAAACTACCGGCACTCTGTATGTGCTACATCAGAGCACTGCACGTCCGAATAACGTGCTGCCTGCGTGTTTATGACATGTCAATCGGACACCTCAACACTGTTGAGGTTGCGTCGCCGGGCGGCCTGCGTGACCAGTCAGTGTGTTCGGAGCTCCGCCATCTGCATCAGCCGCCACCCGCATCCGTCATCTTCATCTGCCACCTGTCATCCGTGATCTGTCCTTTACATCTCCCACGCGCGTATGTAATCTGACATCATGACCACGTGATCATCATCAGAAATGTTCATGTTTGACTTCTGAAGCTGAAGTGTAGAACTTTAGCATACATCAAAGGGTCGAATGAAGATGAGTGCACAAATTCTACATACAACTACACATACCAACAGCAGACATGAGGACGAAGCCGGCTCCGGTTTTAGCTTCGCGAAGCATTTTGCACACTGGCTTCGGCTTCGCTCCATTTTCACTTCACTGTTTTTGCGCTATTGTAGACGGTTGGCTTCGGCTTTGCGCAAACGCGCTTCCTATATTTTGCATCCTAAACCTCAGCATCATCATCATCATCATCATAATCGCATAGATACCTACTTTGCAGACAGTGCCCCATGGAAGCCATGCACCCTTCTTATTCATCTTCTGTTCACAGTCCAACTCTTCTTCTGTATTCTCCGCCGTAATTCTCCTTTTTCTTTTCTCAAAATATCTTTCAGTACTGCCTATTCCCCTGCCGCTCTGCACGCTTTAAACTAGGATTAATTGTTTGTTTTTTACCGGGACAAACTAGTCTTTGTCATGGCAATCAGCTTTTTAACGATAAAAAGCCGATATAAACTGCACAAAGCAGACAAAGAATTGGTGCCATTCTTACACTTCCTGTGAACGTTCCAATTCCAACTTTGCCTATTTCCATCTATTATACACGTTGCATGTTACATGATACACTATCAGACATACACGCTCTGAACATTCTGAATATTCATACAAATTGTGGAAAAGACGAAGCAAAGTATTTGCAAGACCATCATCGGTAAAAACCAGTAGAACAGTCGTTGACATGTCGGTTTTTACCAGCGCTAAGAACCAGTAAAAACAGGCTTGGTGGTAAAAACTACCAGCCCTGCATTACACCATCATTAACTTATCACTTATCACTTATGACATCCACTTACAGCGATGGCACAAGAACAATGTCGCGCGTTGTCCGGAATGTAGCGCAGGTGACTGAACGATATCGTTAACTTGCCCTGGAGCGTGATCATTTTGTATCTCTTTTCTTGACCTCTAATATGTGGTGATCCAGATGGTGGGACAAGGACACACTTTTCAAGAATAGGCTAGCTGTGCATTGGCTTCGCGTGTTCAATGGTTTCGGTTTCGGCCTCCCAAGGCCCAGTCAATGGCTTCGGCTTCGTAGGGCCGACAGCAACTCACTTCGGTTTCGATTCCGACTTCCAGGAAGACTTAAGGCCCGGTCTCATCGTCTTAGGTTCTTTTACGATGCGGTGGTGGTTATTGGTTTTACGACACTTCGACCGTTGAGTCATGTAGTGTCGCCAATCTCTCACGCCGATTGGCCGCGGGTGAAAATTAGCGACAGGTGAGACTCGAACCCACAATCTCTCGATTGTGAGACGGGCAACTTACCCCTAGACTACTCGTCCCTTCTTTTACGATGCATTTAATTGTCTGGTCACATAGCGTCGCTAAGCTATCACGCCCATCGGTCGCCAGTGGTCTCGATAATCCCTCCGGTTGTGGGATTCGGACCCACGACCTTACGATCAAGAGTCCAACGCCCTACCGACTGAGCTACCCCGACCCCGTCCCGTTCCCATGTCCGATCAACAAACACGACGCGTAAACAGGAATCACTTGCAGCACACTGCTGAGTAGCGGCCGGGGTGCTGAAGATAATCCACAACCACGGGTAAGTCCATTATCTCCGGACAGTACGCCGCCTGAACAGTGAGACATCCGCAAAACCGTCCCTAACCCTGTCGCCCACCCACTCACAGTAACTGATCTCTGAGGAGGGCGTCTGGTGGAGGATCCGGTAGGGCGGTGGCCGCGTGTCGAACACCGAGTCCAGGGTGCCAACCAGCAGGGAGGAGATGCCGCGCGTGCCGTGGCCCTTCCTCTTCTGCAGCACGAAGTACTGACTGGAACGCTCCACCACCCTGTCGGCCGCAGCAGCGTGATGTAAACAACACACAACCAATATAGCCTTATGCTCATATTAAAACAAAGAAATAGATCCAAATTCGCACCGTATATATTTCGGCCACGGGCCTGCCTCAACAGTAAACATTTTACTTCAAAAGCCACAAAAACACACGCCAAATGCACCTGGTGACCTCGTGCGGTGTCACGACGTCACCAGGTGCATTTGGCGCGTGTTTTTGTGGCTTTTGAAGCAAAATGTTTACTGTCGAGGAAGGCCCGTGGCCGAAATATATACGGTGCGAATTTGGATCTTTATTTGTTTTAATATGAGCATAAGGTTATTTTACGCGTTTTTCTTACTCATAATAATGCTCAACGCAGCACTGCACCTAATCACACAACCAATAGTTTGTTTTATTAAACGTCCGCTATATGGTCACAGGGAGAACCTCGCGGTCAAGCGACCAGACTACCTGACTGAGCATGGAGACCAGAGCCTGGCTCTTCACTGGGACCTTCGGCGTCAGGCATGCAACTACCATCACAATCCCCGCATCGGCTATAAGGTACCCGCATGTCAGAGACCGACAGGGCTACTGGTGGACACGATTTTCGACAGAAGCTGACAGCTTGGCGTTTTTCTTCTGTGCTCATAGGGATTGGTTGTTTATGTCAGCGCACCATTATTTAACACGCGAGCCGGAGGGCCTCTCACATAGCGCGTCCCGGAGGAGGTGGAGGGGGCGGGGGCGGATTCGTCCCACAACCCTGAATATCTCGGAAACTACTGAAGCTAGAAGCCAAAACATGCGGAGGGTGGATTACGGCAGC
Organism: Ashinkailepas kermadecensis; assembly: GCA_034440615.1. Classification (NCBI taxonomy): domain Eukaryota; kingdom Metazoa; phylum Arthropoda; class Thecostraca; family Neolepadidae; genus Ashinkailepas; species Ashinkailepas kermadecensis. Next base: position 244,257 of record JAOTOM010004241.1, read on the forward strand.
AGTGAACTCGCTACAGCATAAAGGTCATGACACTAGATCAATGTCTGCAGGGTCAAATGTGGTTCAGATCAGTCGGCACACCGCGTCGCCACGCCGATGAAACCTTTGTGACCTTGAACGGCCGGCAGCCGAGAGGCCGGTGGGATGACCATGCACCCCCGCAGTTCCTATATTTGCCAACGGATTAAAGAAAAATACTTCGCATATGATTGCATAGAAGTGCACAGGGTGCGATTATTGATTTTTAACAGTCACAAGATTTCATCATAATATCCCTGCCCATAAATCGTCGGAAAATAGGCGGGGGTAGGCGCATTCCCCACCCCCATCCCTCCGGTGGGCATGCTAAAGTTGGCAAACCGGAAAGTTCTAACTACACAGTAAGGGTGTCCCTGATTACATCGGATTTTCCAACACACCTGTTGACATGGAAACCTTGGTTGCAACAGATCTCCCGACATGACACTATCAATTGCATCGGATTGTGCGGAACGACGCCAGTTCTATCGTCCCTAACCATGCCATATAAAACTTGCGACAATTGGAGGATGTGCTACCTATGGACGTCATTCGAATTAAATTATCCCGCATGGCAAATACGACTGCTAGGAAGCATAGCCAGAAGGGACGATTGCTAATTATACTGCAAAACAACCTCACAAACCAGAATTCATCGACATCAATTATAACTTTGATTTACTTGTATACAACTTACTTCTGAGCATTTAATCCTCGCACATTTGTCAGCAAATAACTTACTAATAGCTTGACATATTTAGCGATCACTTAACAGTATATGCGTATCGAGTAGGTGAGTCGAGATTCATTTTCACTTGAGTATCAGATGGAAACAAAAAACTTTTAATTTTCCTATCAAGGACATAACCAAGATGTCTGATGGGATATAATGCATCTTGGATACAGCTGAAAAACGTGATTCTAGGTCTGCATATAGTCCAGCCTCATTTCGAAACCCATAAACAGCAATTGAAAGTCAGTCATGCCAGCTGTGCTTCATTAGCAAACATCGATTTCTCGGGCTTGTAGCGGACCGCATCTTTACAGCGCGTGCGCAGCAGCACGCGCTACAACCGCCTGTGACGTCATAATTGTGTGCGGGCGCGTCACCATCCTGTTTGTCCAGCCGGCCATGCTAGCTGCACGCCGGTGCAGTATCCACGTTCGGTACAGCGCATGGCAGCGGCGCTTCGCCACAGCGCGTACTCTCCACGTCTAGTCGCCTGTGATCATAAGTAAATACCACTGGTGTGTCTGTATCACTGCCTCCGTGCAACACAAGCCGTCGTCCGCATCCCTACAAGTCTGTGGCAACACGCTAGCAACGAAATGTCGAGCGGTGCCTCCGGTCAAGAAGCCGAGGCACGTCTGACTCCACTAAATTGGTGAACCCGACAGGAACATCCGTCACCACTAAACTGGTGACCCAGGCGTGACTGGTGACCCAGACGTTTTTGTCGGAGACACCAATTTAGTGGTGACAGACGTTCTTGTCGGGGTCACCAACTTAGTGGTGAAAGACGTTCTTGTCGGGGTCACCAATTTAGTGGTGACAGACGTTCTTGTCGGGGTCACCAACTTAGTGGTGAAAGACGTTCTTGTCGGGGTCACCAATTTAGTGGTGACAGACGTTCTTGTTGGGGTGACCAACTTAGTGGTGAAAGACGTTCTTGTTGGGGTCACCAATTTAGTGGTGACAGACGTTCCTGTCGGTGTAACCAATTTAGTGGTGATGGAAATTCCTGTTGGAGTCACCAATTTAGTGGTGACGTTACGATCACGCTGGGGCAGGGTTAAAATAATCGTTTTTCGTTAGGTGTGAGATGTCAAAACGAGCTCAGTAGGATGTCAAAATTAGCCATGGAATTATTGTCATTTAAAATGCTTCCCATGTCTTTCAAACTCAAATTTGAGCCAATGGTGCACATATGACTGTATGTTTATCATTTGTTTTGGGATCTATAATTTAGGAAGAGCTATATTCGGGATAGTGATAAAAATACCTATCCTATAAACTGATATTGTATGCCATATCACATCATAGGTAATCCCTTTACCCGAAATTGCGTTGTGAAATGTTCGCGTATCACCATTCCTTATCGAGAGCATGAGCATGATGCTTATGAGCGAGGCACTGTTAGAAAGGAGACATGCAGACTTCATAAGCACGCATCACGAAGCAGGATGTCAATACGGCTTGGGTAAGGATGTCAATTGGGTGTTCAGAAAGTGGTATATTCCACCCTATTTCACAAATAATTTATCACTGCGCTGGAGTCACCAATTTAGTGGAGTCAGACGTGCCTCGGCTTCTTGACCGGAGGCACCGCTCGACATTTCGTTGCTAGCGTGTTGCCACTGACTTGTAGGGATGCGGACGACGGCTTGTGTTGCACGGAGGCAGTGATACAGACATACCAGTGGTATTTACTTATGATCCCAGGCGTCTAGCCGTGGAGAGTACGCGCTGTAGCGATGCGCTGCACCGACGTGGATACTGCACCGGCGTGCAGCTAATGCGGCCGGCTGAACAAACAGGATGGTGACGCAGTTATAAATTATTCGTGAAATAGGGTGGAATATACCACTTTCTGAGCACCCAATCGACATCCTTCTCAAAGAAGTATCGACATCCTGCTTAGTGATCGTCCTTATGAAGTCTTCTCGTCTCCTTTCTAACAGTATCTCGTTGATAAGTATCATGCTCATGCTCTCGAAAAGGATGGTGATACACGAACATTTCGCAACTCAATTTTAGGTAAATGGATTACCTCTAATGTGATTTTGTATAAAATGGTGGTTTATATCATAGGTTTTTTAATCGTTATCCCGAATATGGTGCTTGCTAAGTTATGAATCTCAAAACAAATGATAAAGGTACAGTCGTAAGGGCGCCATTGGCTCAAAGTTGCGTCTGAACGATATCAAAAGCATTTTAAATGACACTAATTCCATAGCAAATTTTGACATCCTACTGTTCTCGTTTCGACATCTCACACCTAACGAAAACCATTATTTTAACGCTGTGGTGACGGACCCGCGCCTCCACGAAAGGCACACTGATATGGGCGCATGGAAGATGCCTGCAAAAACCTAAATATCTGACCTCATATACAAATAATTATGCTGCTATGTTTTGCTTTCCATCCAGATTTCTGAATTTGAGCACACTATGCATGTGGGGTTAACTGCTTCCGGCCATTCCGGTCAGATCCTCACACTCCATATCAGAGGACATGCATAACAAATAAAGCGAAACATATTGGGATCAGAAAAGGAAGGTGTAATCGACCAGG